>JAFMSR010000008.1:6260862-6295986 GCA_022818135.1 Saxidomus purpurata
CGGGGGTAAGGTACAGCAGCTCTAGCCACTGCCTTTATATTATTATTTTTGTGTTTGGTATCATGTAGACAAAAAGCTTTCAAGTGTTTTTAAGCATGTTTGTTTACAACATGAAAATTCTTACCAGTTTGTATGTGATGCCCAGAATTCGCTATACATGGAATGTCTGTTTTAAATACATGTACACAAACTTGTACATTTGAAAGATTATTTTATTGTCAGCTTATGTTGTAGAACATCGTGTATGGTATGAAATATCGATTAAATAAATACATGGGTATCTGACCAAAACATGTACATATTTCTCAATATTCCACTTACACTAGATGAAAAATATTGTGCAATGTTCACTCTGGTCATGTTTTGTATTTGGGCTGATCCAAAACTTTGAAGCCAACAAACATATTTATGCCCCCGAAGGGCAGCATATTTAAATCTCACCGTCCATCTGTGTGGGGGCATTTGTCACTTATGAGGGACAGCTCTTGTTTATTACAAATATATAAAACCTTGTGCTGTTAAATTCATTTTCAGACTGTTAGGAGGTGATTACCTAAGAAATGGCAAGTCGCAGCAATCTACACATGGGGAACAACACCACACTTGAGCTGCAGCAGGACTTGGCGCGCAGTACCCCACAACAATGTGTTACACTTACACACAGTGTACCGTCGGTGCAGATGTACTGTGCTCTCAGGACCAAGCTGGATAATTGCTCAGACAAATGGCTACAGGTTTGTACAATTGTACCAGTCTCAAAAATATATTTTATTTAATCCAGTTCTAAAGTCTGCTAATTTCTAACGAAACTGAAATTAACCGAGATATTTTCATGAAATTATTTTCAAGGCGAAACAAGTTATTTTCATAAAAGGTAACAACTCCATAATTACTTTTTATTTATCCCCCCGCCGAAGTCGAAGGGGATATTAGAAATGCTCTTCGTCCGTCCGTCCGTGCGTCCGTCCCAATTTTGTCCGGAGCATAACTCCAAAAGTACTTGAGCAATTTTCTTCAAACTTCATACACTGACAGAGCACATTGGGAGGAAGTGCAGTGTGCAAGAACAATAACTCTACCTTGCCTACTTTTAGAGTTATTCCCCTTTTATCAGATTTACTTGAAAAACTTTGTCCGGAGCATAACTTCAAAAGTACTTGAGGGATTTTCTTCAAACTTAATACACTGACATAGCACATTGGTAGGAAGTGCAGTGTGCAAGAACAATAACTCTACCTTGCCTACTTTTAGAGTTATTCCCCTTTATCAGATTTACTCTAAAAGTTTTGTCCAGAGCATAACTCCAAAAGTACTTGAGGGATTTACTTCAAACTAAATACACTGACATAGCACATTGGTAGGAAGTGCAGTGTGCAAGAACAATAACTCTACCTTGCCTACTTTTAGAGTTATTCCCCTTTATCAGATTTACTTGTCCGAAGCATAACTCCAAAAGTACTTGAGGGATTTTCTTCAAACTTAATACACTGACATAGCACATTGGTAGGAAGTGCTGTGTGCAAGAACAATAACTCTACCTTGCCTACTTTTAGAGTTATTCCCCTTTATCAGATTTACTTTAAAAGTTTTGTCCAGAGCATAACTCCAAAAGTACTTGAGGGATTTACTTCAAACTTAATACACTGACATAGCACATTGGTAGGAAGTGCAGTGTGCAAGAACAATAACTCTACCTTGCCTACTTTTAGAGTTATTCCCCTTTATCAGATTTACTTGTCCGGAGCATAACTCCAAAAGTACTTGAGGGATTTTCTTCAAACTTAATACACTGACATAGCACATTGGTAGGAAGTGCTGTGTGCAAGAACAATAACTCTACCTTGCCTACTTTTAGAGTTATTCCCCTTTATCAGATTTACTTGTCCGGAGCATAACTCCAAAAGTACTTGAGGGATTTTCTTCAAACTTAATACACTGACATAGCACATTGGTAGGAAGTGCAGTGTGCAAGAACAATAACTCTACCTTGCCTACTTTTAGAGTTATTCCCCTTTATCAGATTTACTTTAAAAGTTTTGTCCAGAGCATAACTCCAAAAGTACTTGAGGGATTTTCTTCAAACTTAATACACTGACATAGCACATTGGTAGGAAGTGCAGTGTGTAAGAACAATAACTCTACCTTGCCTACTTTTAGAGTTATTCCCCTTTATCAGATTTACTTGAAAAACTTTGTCCGGAGCATAACTCCAAAAGTACTTGAGGGATTTTCTTCAAACTTAATACACTGACATAGCACATTGGTAGGAGGTGCAGTGTGCAAGAACAATAACTCTACCTTGTCTACTTTTAGTCAAATAGAAAAATATCATACCTATACTGATAATGAACATTAATATAATTTTGCAAACCTTCTCTTCATTGCCTTTATATTCTTTTTCCACTTACTTGAAAACTGTATTCAGCATGACCATAACTATACGGCTTTTTAAGGATTTCCTCTCACCAAATAAAATGTACGAAAGTACAACCTTCAGGTAACTTTCCTGGCGGGGGGATTAACCATGTGTAACATGGCTCTTGTTAAATTTGATAATGGTATCCGACTATCCTCAAAATACATTAATATGGAAGAACTATAATATATGTATATATGTAAAATGTGAAAACATGTGCCTGAATAAGTAAACTATAAACAAATAAAAATAAACAACACTATATGAATTTTATCATTTTCATTGAAGATCTTTATGAGTGCATGAGAACTGAATTTCTGTATGTAGCTTTTGGCACAGTTTGAAAAATCTAGCAATTTTGTGTGTACAAGTAGTGATTATGATATTTATTTCAGTTCCACAGAAAATAAAGTCAAATTTTCAACATGTTCAAACTTAAATCTAGCAAAAAAGACTAAAATGCATTATTTTAAATTACTGTTTTGTCTTTTTATATCCAAAAACTACATAAATGGATATACATGTAAATTGTTTAAATTATAACTCATTCAAGTGTTTTTAGCACCTGTACATGCAGATATTGAAATGGTTGATATATATATATATATATATATATATATATATATATATATATATATATATAGTACTTAACATTATATGTTATAGGAGTTTTTATACCTGGATGGCCTTGACAGTTTGTTGGACTCCCTGTATCAGATGGCAGCTCGAAGCTTCACATGTATATCAGACGCCATTCTACAGATTGACTGTTTAGCCTGCATTCGCTGTATTCTCAACAATACGTTTGGACTGGAATTCTTAATCAACAGTGATGTGTGCACGAAGAAACTTACAATGGGTAAGAAAAGGTTCTTGTCTGATGTATCAATGGACGTCAATTTAAGATGCTGAGGGTGACAAAAGAAATTTATAACTGCAACTGATGCAGCTATTTAAAAACTAAATTATACATTTCATTTTGTTTTCTGTCGATGTTCTTTAATAACTGTAATGACGATTTAGTCAGATGTGCTTGTTTTGCCTCTAAAATTTTGCAGCTACTGGTGTGCGTAATTTTACACATGTATGTAGGATGTATTATAATTTTATGTATATACTCAGTATTACTCTCATTGTATGTAACATATCTCTTACACATATTTGGTATTGCAGCTGTGGCAAAGTCATTAGAATGCTTGTTGAATTGTTAAAACTGTTTTCTTTGTATTTTCAGCATTGAACTGTCATGAGACGTTACCGAAGAAGCAGGTATTTGAGATGTTATCTGTAATCTGTGTGTTCAGTAACATTGGCTACCTGAGGGTTATGGAAGGACTCTCGTACATCAAGGTGTGTATGTGATGCTGGCAACAGATTTATTAAACTGTTATAATTGTACTAAATTGTATTTATTAGGTTAAGAAGGTAGGTATTGGATACATCTATGATTAATCTAGCCATAGAGTATTGTCCGACATTGTACTCAGCATCTTTAAAGAAAAAAATAGCATTATATTTGGAAGAACATGCATTTTTCAAGGTTGTTCAGAAAGATCAGTGGCATTATATTGTCCTGTCATCCCTGCTGTTTTAGGAGTCTCGGACAATATGAAAAATAAAAGTAGTCTATGGTACTATTTATGATTTGTCCAACCATTAAGGTAAACACTTGTTTTTTCTCTGTTGAAGCACTTGAATAGATTGATGATTTGGAATGTTCATATTGTGTCAGTGTCAGGATCTGTTTCCCCTTCAAGTTATGTGCTGTTTAAAATTCAAGTCAGAATCTGGCAAGAGTTGTTTGCAGATCAAAACATCTATGTTTTATTTGGTACATAAAAACGCTTTCAAAGTGTTTAGAATTTAGATAATTCAGATCAACTTAAGCACTCATGTGAATTGAAGAGTGCATTTCGACCAAAGGGATATTTAAAGAGGGGAAAGAGTCTTTACGGACAAATCTGATTAGCAAATCCCGAGGACTGACCTTGTAGTACAAAACGCCTCGGAGACATGGAAAATGCGCATCCGGGAAATCTCTACTGTAATTCCTTCTTTAATTTTTGACCATGAGAAGTGCATGAATTTCAGAAATCCGTAAAAATTGCTTTTGATGAGTAATTTAAAATCTCCTTTCAAAGCATTTGTTGGCTTAGTTCTTAAACTATTCTTTATTTTACCTCATTTTATATTTAAATATTCTTTACCAAAAAATGGAAGCTAAAAATAGACTTTTCATTTAAGAGGGGTTAAAAATATTAATGTACATTATTAGATACTTTGAATCCATATGCGACTTGCACTATATGAAACAGTATAAAAGCATGAATTTGAACACAAGAATCAACTCCACTGTAGGTTTGTAAAACAATCTTCGTATTTTTGTATCGCAGAATGAGTGTGACCAGTTGCACAGGTTCAGCATGGTGGTGAGAGATCTTCAGAAATGTGAGACTATTGCATTCAAGACTGCTGTGCTGACATTTATAAACACTGTGATCAACTGTACTCCAACTGTGACGGAACGCATGCGCATCAGAAATGAATTCATTGGTTTGTATTTGTAGTCTCTTCAACTGATGTCTGTAACTGATGAGAAATCAACATGCAAAAGGCAAAGGTTACCCAACACTGTTAAGTGTAGAATGGTGTTTTATGAAAAAGCAACTTTGCATAGTCAAATCCTTTTCATTTCTCAAGACCATTGCCACAAAATTTTTGGCATGCTAAAGCATTGCTAAATGTGAATGAATTAAAAAGAGTGATATGACACGAAAAAAAACCACACCATAAAATACATGTAATAGAATAAGATACAATTTTGGGCATTCAAAATATGAATGAAATGAATTTTTCTGTAGTCTAAATTTAACACGTCTTTTTTGGCAGAATCCATTTTAACTCTTAACCTTCAGGCATCAAATGATTCCGCCTTTGTAACCAGTATAGAACATGATCAGTCATTGCATCCCTGCGCTGCAGTCTGGTCGTTATTGGCATTGTTGCTTTCTCTTATTAACTTTAATACTGCAACAGTTTACTGTGAAAACTATTATAGAATAGTGTTATATCTAGACAATAAAAAGGGCAGGAAGCATTAAGTTTGGGATTGGGCACTGTTTGCATGTTTGAGGATTTCCAACTGTTTAAAATCAGAAAATCTCATACAGAATTGAAGTATTTCTACAAATAAATGATGCCAAAGATTTATAGGGAGTATTGTATTAAAAATGCTTCCTCTTTATTTCAAAAGATTTCTGTATCTTCCGTTCTATGGGGTACAACAAAAGGGCAGGAGGGAGGCAAAAAGGGCAGAGTGCAGCACCCTGCTAAAAATCTCTAGATATAACACAACTAGAATGTGCTGAATCCAGTGGCATTGTCAGTTTATAGAAAGTGCTTACTGATCAGTATTGTAAGAGAAGTGTTAAGTGAACACTAAAATCAGTGTTCTACATATATATATGTGAGTTAACAGTTCATTAATATTACAGGACTGGACCTACTAGAGATGATGACCTGCATAAGGAAAGAAGAATCTGACGAAGATTTATTGCTACAGATGGAGGTAGGCAATAATGTTTGGGTTGATTATATAGGTACTCGGGTTATGGAAGACTGGAAAGTATTTGGAAGATAATTCATTCATTTGCTTTATCTTAGATTTCAAATTGAACATCAATCAGGAAAAGTCATGTTGTAAGACCAGGTACATCAGTGTAGAAATATGTAAATTCTACTGTCAATTTCTTGATACATCTGTTATATAGAAAACGATAAAAGCTGAAAGATGTATATGTAACATAAGGGAGCGGCAAAATTTCATTTGATCTTCACCAGCATATCCTCCGAGACCTTCGAAATTGATGACAACTTTTATATGTAGACTCGGTTTAAAGCCTCAAGTCTGTAAAATTTGAAAGTTTAAATAAAATTGATCAGTGCAGAAGGATACAGATTGTGTCATGTTTATTTCAGGTTTTCCATGAGCGTAAGCTGTCAGATGAGGAGAGTATGTCAGCAAACAACACAATTGACTTGAACAGTCCACAAGATCTACAAGATCAGATACAAGCAAGGGTAGGTTACCACATGCTTTCTACATTGTTTATTATATCCTGCAAGTTTAAATAAGGAATGCTTTAGACTTGCAAGTCACAAGATTTAGTCCTTGTTTGGCAGTTATTGTCTGTTTCTGATATTTTGGTTAAGTTCATTTTGCTGCACGTATATTTCCAAGTAAATCTGTATAAAGCTTGTTTAGGGTCTGTCGATTATCTTTAAGAGATCATGTTGGTCTTTGTTACAGTCCTAAAATGTGTGAGGATATGTGACTGCTCTTAAGAAAGTGTTTGGTAAATGATGAAAAATCCAATGAAGAAGATTCTTGCATGTTTTGTTTTTGGATTTCTTACCAATTTGCTGTAGTGATGTGCATTTGTGGATATTTTTTTGGATACTGAAGGAAAGTTAGTGGAATCTGAACGTAGAGCTTAAGGAATACCCTCTCGGTGATATACCATATTAAATATATGTTCAAGTTATAACTTACTATCTGCAGATAATTTGATTTAGAGACATTTTTGCTGTATGTATTACCTTGCAGTTATATCATTCCTATCTCTACAGGTATTTGGAACACTTAAGATGGCAAACTTTGTAAATGTGCTACAAGATTTGTTGGCCATCGAGACTGTGTACAAGGATAACAGGTATGTTACCTCGTAGTAAGGTTATGGAGTTCAAATAATCCCTTAACATCATAAACTCGTTATTTTGAGGACCCAGAGCAAGATTTTGGCTAAAACTTGATATTCTTACTGGAGTCACCTTGTGTGTTCAAATCATGCCCCACGGATCAAAATTTACCCTGCCTAGGGGATCGTTTGGTAAAGAAAAAACTTCAAAAATCTGCTTTTCTAAAACTACAAGGCCTAGAGCTTAGATATTTGGTATGTAACATTGTCTAGTAGTCTTCCCCCTACTTTGTTCAAATCATGCCTCTGGGGTCAAAATTGACCACAACCACCAGGCAAGTGCACTTGTACTTAGGTGAGCCATATAGGGCCATGATGGCCCTCTTGTTATGAATTGATGTCCGCTCAATATCTCCTAAACCACTCGAAGGATTTAAATGTAACTCTTGTCAAATGTTCACCTCATTATTTGCCTTTTAGAAATCCATATTGTGCACGTGGGAGGAAATGTTCCTTTTTATAGCGGGGGATATAGCCGTTTTTTGAACTGCCTTGTTTTCATAAGTATAGTGTGCATAGAGGCTATTTCTCAGCACAGCAACCACTGGATGAAAAGGAAATCTGTTCAGTGGAAACAGTCTTTTAAATATTCATATGCAAATTCCTATGTCAAAGTCATGACGGGGGTATTAATCACCTTCAGTGATAGTTCTAGTTGTAAGGTTACAATAAGAAATCCATCTCTAGTATTGAAGCAAAACTAGGTTACCAGTGTAGTTATATTCATTGCAATAGGTTGAATGGAAGAGATCGCATACTTGTAATCACTAAACTTCTCATTGAATAAAGGTTTGGTTTCTACTGGACACTTTAAGTAAGAAATTTGGCAGTTTTGAATGAATGATTGGAGCCTAGTACATGTACTAATTCTTCCATGTGTCACTGCTAGGTGTCTGCCAGTATATAACCTATATACTGTTGAGATAGGTGCTAAACTCTAAGAGAAAAACATAGATATAATACTGATCAAGATGTCAGTAAAATATGTATACTTTACATTTTCAGTGGGAAGTTGTGGCAGACAGTAGACAGCCTGATTCATCATGTGATACATACGATGAGGTCATGTGACCTTGACAATATACAGACTGAGCTGCTACAGTTCCCAGAACAGTTTGCACTCGGACTGCAGTGTGTATTTTCATATCAGGATACTGTCCAAAGGTCATCTGCTGCAAATCAAGGAACAGGAAGTGATACTGTGTGCTGTGAAAAAGAAACCAATCAGAGGCTGTGGCCTTTACAAGACTCACATCTGCAACAGAACATTATTAAGGGTCAGAATCAAAGAAATATTGTTGAAACTGGAAATGGAATTGGTGCCGGTAGGTGTGCAAACATGGGAACGAATATTCGCACAAATCCAGGTCATCATTATCACCATTCATTTGGAAGCACTGGCTCTCAGAGCTCCTCAAATACAAGTGGACAGTCAGAAAACAGTGATAATCATGAATCTCAAGAAAGAACTGTTACTATTTATAGACACAATATGTCGTCTGCTGCATCAGGGCATGATGACGCTAGTTCCGCAAGTGGTGGTAACAAGACAGTTGTTCTGAGGAGTAAATTCTGTTCGCCGACAGAGCTTACCTTCTTTAGCAATAAATTGGATGACAGCCAAAATTCTCCATTGAACAACTGTAGTAAGTCGAGCAGTGACTGGGCATGTTCACCGCAAAATGCAGACTTAAGTTGCAGCATATCAAGTAAGTTGTCGAAAGAAAGTCACGGGAACAAAACGTTCAATAAATCAGATGGGAGTAAGCAGGCTGGTATGAATATTAATTTTTCTGAAAGCAAAGCATATGAATATGATCAAAACAAAGTGAAAAATAAATTGGATGGGTTTTATCCGTCCATGCATGACGATAAAAAAACAAATGTAATGAAAATAGATAATCACTCAGTGTCCAGTTTGAGGCAGGGTGAAGTGAAGTCTTGCAGAAATGTACAAATGGGGAAATTCTGCAGAGATCAGAAAAGATGTAACAGTATTGTGAGGCAAGAGTTACCAACACCTACATGCAAGTTGAATCATCTAAAGTGGATTAGTCTGAGTGATGATAGAATAGGTAAGTATATGGCTTACTTTCCTTACTGCACATAACCAAAAGTTCTCTGTTATCTGTTGTAAAGTGGGCTTGCAGTGGTGTAGAGGTAAATGTGTCTGCCACTCATCCTGGAGGTTGTGGCTTTGAGCCCCGCTGGGGTCACGACCTCATATGACACTAGTACTGGTTTTTCCAGGAAGTGGACTCGAGTGTGACTCGATAAGCTACAAGCTTTCTTTACAATCAGACTAAAATAAAGTAGTACTGTACTAACCTAGGCTCGCTCTAGGGTATTTTTCTTTGTCCCACAAAGAAAATTTTGCACTGCACACAAAATACATTCTTAAGTGAGAGGTTTGAGCCAAATAACATTTTTCTAAACCATTTAAACTTTTTGTGGCATTGGCAAAATCCAGCACTAACTTGTACTGTAACCCTATTTAGTTTATAGAGTTCTAAAGTTACTGTATTTGCTTTACAGTCCAGAGGACCTTAAGCCAATTCCTATTTTGTCCGGCCTTCAGCAAGACGCCTTATGCCATATGTGCTTCTGTCCAAGCTTTTACTGGTTTCCAGTAAAGACAGTTTATGGCCCTTTCTCTCACCAGTCCTGGTTGTCACTAATCTTTTGACCAAGATTTTCGTGATTTTAGGAAATTTGTGAATATATTCTGCCAAATTAGAAAAAAATCGCAATTTTGTATTCATGTTTCTGATGGGTAATAAGTATGCATACCTAATTCTGTATTTTGTTCTTTGGTAATTTTAGTTGGCAGAGAACCTTGTGTGTGGTTACCTCCCCTGATCAATGAAAAGACAACTCTAGACTACCAGAGAATGGAAATGGCGTTCCATTTAAAGTCCCCTGAGCACTCTGAGGCAGTGGAAGAGGTAATAAAGACTAGATTTTGCAAGAGTTATGGCCCTTTTTGACCTAACATATTTTGGTCAAGTTTGTGTATAGGTCCACTTTTCTCATAAAACAGTTATAACTTGGAAACTTTAAACAATCTTTGACTGTAATACAAGCAACATAAATCTGTCTTGGATTTTGCATAAATTATTACCTTGGTTCTTTTTTTAAGACAAGAGTATTCATAATAAACAGATAAGTGGAACAGCACTCCAGTATCTCATGTATTTCAGGGTTTAAAAATTTTAAAGTCAGATTTAAGCCGTAGAATGACTGCTAGTATTTTGTGACAGGTTGTTTTACTGAATGCTAACACTAGATTGACAATCAATCTATTCCTGAGTCGTTTGGATTCCGGTGCCGAGGATCTTGTTCACCACCTGGAAGATGGGAACCATTCTAAACTTACACTACCAATGCTCCAATATCTTTCAAAGATAATTCCATGTCCAGAGGAGGTAAGTTATTTTGATATCCATAGTTATAGTTCTTTGTGGGTTTTTTTTATGAACTTGAACTGTAAACTGAGTTATGCTATTTTTAGAAAGACTTAAAACTAAGGACATATAGAATACTTTTTACATAAGAGTAAATCACTTAAGATTTAGTTGTGTAAAATATATATTTGATGTAATCAGAAACGTGTATGTTGAGACATATTATGATATAGTAATACTATTGTACATGTGTGTAATTTTGATTGTTTCTCTGTAATATTTTTGTCTACCATAACTTTAAAAATATTCAAGAGAAATTGGTGAAACTTACGCAAATGATTACTATCAAAAAAATGTGTCGCTCAAGAGTCTGGCAGTACATCCATGTTAGAGGTCACAGACAAACTCTATTTATAGATTCTTGGTTTGCATGGACTTTACAATTATCATGTTTTCCTGGTATCAACAATAACTGCATGTATTAAATTAAGGGAATAATGAAACTCTTCTCAAATGTAAAGCAATGCGTGATGCTAAGACATGTGACGATGAAGTCATGAAATACTACTTTAGGGACTTCCTTCACATATAAGTGACACTTCCAGTTTGTTATTCTGTTTGCCAATTTATACTGGACATTTGAATAAATATGAGGGAAAATCAATTTTAATATATACTAATAGTTTCTGTCACGAGCATGAGGTTCAGATCGAAATGTTTGTCACTGAGGGTAACTGTTTTGGCGTGTTAATTACAAAAAAAGTAAAACAGTACACAACTCTTTCAGATTGAGATGTTACGGCAGTATGAAGGCCCACGTCTGGAACTCGGCATGGCAGAACAGTTTGTCTTACTGCTGTCTGACCTCCCAGACTACACCGTGCTCCTTGAAGGCCACAGGATGAGATCGGAGTTTGATGCCTCGGTTAAACAGTTCAAAATGTCATTGAACACCATGATCAATTTAGCCAAGCTGATTCTGAACAGCAGTGAATTTAAACAACTGATGCACCTGATACTCAACATGGGAAATTACCTTAACTATGTAAGCAAGGAGATCAACAAAGTTAAAATACCCCCCATAAAAAATTTAACATTACTATACTCTATAAAAGAAAATATGAAATCCACAAATTCCGGAACCAACGAAATTGTATTTTACTAAAAACTGCAAAGTTTTATGCCCATCAATTTGTATGTATTCACAGTATATCATTATCAAATGCTGCGCTTTTTTGCCTTCTTTAGCAGAGGCCTATGACCACAATTGGAAAATATTGCTTTTTAGCTCACCGTATGTAGTACCTCCGCTCACAATTTCCTTCAAACAAAATCTCTAAAACCACTGGGCCAATGTTGATGAAACTTGGCAGGGATGTTCCTTGCATGAAGCTTTATCAAAATTAAAATAATTCCATTCCATTCAGAACTCTGGTTACCATGGCAATGTAAAGGAAGTCTTATTCTCAGAAACCACAAGGCCCAGGGCCTAGATATTTGGCATTGTCCAGTGGACCTATACCAAAATCGTTGAAATTATGACCCCCTTATAACAATTGACCCCAGGGCTTAGAGCTTAGATATTTAGCATGCAAGTCTGATGATGTACAGTAGCATTGCTTAGTGAACCTACACAAATGTTTTTTAGTGCCTTGACCCGGGTTAGATTTTACATAGGCTTATGTAGGAAAAACTTCAAACCTTTCCCAGTATAGTACCACAAGGCCAAGAGCGTAGCTATTTGGAATGTAGCATTATGTAGTGAACCTAATTGTTAAAAGCAAGATCCCCCGTCCCAATTAATTTGGTTGTTGTTGCTGGTGGAGCTCATGTAGTATGGAGCTTGTTGGCCAGAGACAATGTTTTCAACAGACTTTTGCCTCTACAATTCTTCAGAATGAAAATATTGTCTGTCACATGCAGAGCTGGCTAAAAATCTAGGGAACTCATCTCATTTTTTGAATGATCACATGTATATGAAATACTGTTCAAAATAGCTGTAAAGTTTAAAGAATTTGTTGTAAAACTGGAAGAACTGCGCTAATGATAAGGCAAAGATTGTCACAAAGGTTAGTGGGATTTTCACTGTATTTTGTAAAAGTTTCTTTTAAAAGCTGTTTCTTGCTGGTATTTCTTTGAAGGGACAGTATCATGGCAGTGCAGCGGGATTCAAACTTTCCACCCTACAGCGTCTACAGGAAGTGAAGAGTTTATCACCAAACAAGAACCTCGTACATTATCTTGTACAGATGGTTACAGAGAGGTGTAGAACTGATCTATCGTTTGTAAAACGCTTCCTGCTCCTAGAGAAAGCTGCAAGGTAACTAGGGGTTTATGTACATGAATCTATTTCTGAATTTATTTTTGGGACCCAGACGGGAGGCATATGAGATTTGGATTAATTATTTGTTCATCCATTGAGAATGTGCCTCTCTCTTTCTTAACTTTTGTTACAGTTTAATAGATTTGAATTAAACTTTACAGAAATGTTGTCTGAAATTTGAAGTTGTATCAGTCACAACTATCAGGTGAAGGACATTGCTTTGAACCTGCAAACAGACATTCTAATGTAATAACTTTGCTAAGGTTAAAAAATAAACTATGTGTGGTTCAGGTAACCCGACCGACCCTATTTTTTTGCGCCGACCCTAGAACTTTTAATCGATTTCGGGCGGTTTCGATTTTTAAGAAAATTAGTGTTTTTTAACCTGGAACGAAAAGAATTGAGTATGTTGCTGAAACACTAGGAAAGCGTCTATCGATCGTTAAAACAAACATGGCGACGGCCACAGTGTTCGCCGTGACAGTAGAAAAATGTGTCCATGGCTCTTCAAAACGAATTATGAAGGCAGTCATCTACTCGTCTCTTGTCGGGGCAGTTTTTATGCCATAAAATTATTGACAACAAAAAGATTGCCACTAAGAATTATTGCATATATTGATGAGATGTCTTCAATGTGCATAATGACCAATGTTACCTGAACCACACATCCTTTTTTTATTAGCCTAAGCCAGCAGTTTGGAGAGCATGATGGGTCATCACCTTTAGTGATGGTTTTGCACTGACGTTTTCCATGATAAAAATTACCATAGATACATATATAGTTTCAGCATGGAGGAGATGAAAGCTGACATCAGTAAACTGAACGGCAAGCTTAGATACTTCATGAACAATCTCACACAGGCCAGCACAAGTCTACAGAAAACATTCCAACCTTTTATAGAGGTGATTATTGTCATATAGTTTGTATATTCATACCTGTGCAAGCAATGTTTGAAAGGAATATGCCAAAGGGGTCATCATATGCGGGCCTTCTTGTGATTAATATCTTGGTCTAAGTAAAAAAGTTTGTGATTCAAACTTCTTTGATCTTTGCAACCAATATTAACCCATAACATGATTACACATGCTACTCTCTTTTGTTTTGGAATGATTTACATGTTTAAACATTAGCCGTGCCAATCTAACCTTTCATTTGGACGTTTTTGACATTTTACAGGCATTAAAGACTGAATTCAGCAGTATACAGAGTGCGACAACAGAGTTACGTACCCTGACAGACGAGCTAGCCGCGTATTTCTGTGAAGATGAGACGAGATTTAACATACAGGATTGTTTCAACTGTGTGATCTCATTCTGTAAAGACATACAGAAATGTCAAAGTGTGAGCAACAAATGTATTTTGTTCATTTATCTCCAGTAAAAAAATAAGATCTTCATTTCTTTAGTTGGTCAGACCTAAAATTACTCAGCAGATTGCATGCCGATAGATATTTACCAAGTATCAGTAGATAACACACATGCTTGAGATCTGATTAACGTTTTCTTTGAAAATATGTTGGTCACTTTGAACGGTAATATCACATTCAGTAAGTAGAACAAGACAAATTAGTTCCATCATTTGCAAGATGCGGAACTGTCGTATTACAACAATGCACTAATGAATAATTTGATGCAAGCTGTTAACAAGCAATTCAAATACCTTTAAAAATTATAGATTAAATTTTGTAACAAAAATGTAAATGGATTCTCGTGTAAAGTTACACTACTCGGTCATGAATAAAAGGATATTGCATTATTGGTGGGTTATTAACTTTTTACACAGTGATGGGACACAAAGAAAAATGCTCTTAAAAAAGGTGGGCAATTCATACAAATGTATTGTATGCAACAATTGATAACAACGCCTGAACTCTTGGGTCATATTCCAGTAGCATCTTAAGTCAAATCTTAAGATTTTCCTTAAAGTTAACAATTTCCATTTTAGATAATTTAAAAAGGAGAATGTGCATTGCAACATGCTGAAAATTTATTGAATCTTCCATGACTATTTTCTACAATAATGATGAAATTACACACCATCATTCACTTTTAAGTGAATTATAATAATTAAACATTTTGGACTTAAGTTAAAATACTAAAGAAATCACTTAAGATGCTACTGGAATACGACCCCAGGGGTGTTCTTAAACACAGGTTCAACTGTATGTGATTTCAGGAATCAGCAGGTACATTCTGTCGTCAACAAATGGAGAGTAAGAGGAGCGGAGATCTAATGCAGAAGAAACTGAAGAGCAAACTGTTGTCACTGGAGTTTGGGCAGAATGCAGGTATATTGATCTGTTTTTAGCTCACCTGGCTACGCCAGGGTGAGCTTTTCTAATTCATGATTGTCCGTCGTCTGTCGTCCGTCAACCATTTTGACTCAAATGACATCTCCTCTGAAACCACTAGGCCAATGTTGATAAAACTATGCAGGAATGTTCCTTGCATGAAGCTCTACCAAAATTGTTCAAAGAATTCCATTCCATGCAGAACTCTGGTTGCTATGGCAACAAATAGGAAAAACTTTAAAAATCTTCTTCTCTGAAACCACAAGGCCTAGAGCTTAGATATTTGGCATGTAGCATTGTCCAGTGGCCCTCTACCAAGATTGTTCAAATTATGACCCCCGGGTCAAAATTGACCCCGCGCAGGTGGTCACTTAGTTTTGCATAGGCTTTATATAGGAAAAACTTTAAAAATCTTCTTCTGTGAAACCACAAGGCCTAGAGCTTAGATATTTGGCATGTAGCATTGTCTAGTGGACCTCTACCAAGATTGTTCAAATTATGACTCCTGGGTCAAAATTGACCCAGCACGGGTGGTCACTTAGTTTTGCAGAGGCTTTATATAGGAAAAACTTTAAAAATCTTCTTCTCTGAAACCACAAGGCCTAGAGCTTAGATATTTGGCATGTAGCATTGTCTAGTGGACCTCTACCAAGATTGTTCAAATTATGACCCCAGGGTCAAAATTGACCCCACGGGGGTGGTCACTTAGTTTTGCATAGGCTTATATAGGAAAAACTTTAAAAATCTTCTTCTCTGAAACCACAAGGCCTAGAGCTTAGATATTTGGCATGTAGCATTGGCTAGTGGATCTCTACCAAGATTGTTCAAATTATGACCCCCAGGTCAAAATTGACCCTGCGCTGGTGGTCTTATAGTTTTGCAGAGGCTTTATATAGGAAAAACTTTAAAAATCTTCTTCTCTGAAACCACAAGGCCTAGAGCTTAGATATTTGGCATGTAGCATTGTCTAGTGGACCTCTACCAAGATTGTTCAAATTATGACCCCTGGGTCAAAATTGACCCCGCGTGGGTGGTCACTTCGTTTTGCATAGGCTTATATAGGAAAAACTTTAAAAATCTTCTTCTCTGAAACCACAAGGCCTAGAGCTTAGATATTTGGCATGTAGCATTGTCTAGTGGACCTCTTCCAAGATTGTTCAAATTATGACCCCAGGGTCAAAATTGACCCCGCGGGGGTGGTCACTTAGTTTTGCAGAGGCTTTATATAGGAAAAACTTTAAAAATCTTCTTCTTTGAAACCACAAGGCCTAGAGCTTAGATATATGGCATGTAGCATTGTCTAGTGGACCTCTACCAAGATTGTTCAAATTATGACTCCTGGGTCAAAATTGACCCAGCACCGGGGGTGACTTAGTTTAACATAGGCTTATATAGGAAAAACTTTAAAAATCTTCTTCTCTGAAACCACAAGGCTTAGAGCTTAGATATTTGGCATGTAGCATTGCCTAGTAGATCTCTTCAAAGTTTGTTCAAATTATGCCCCTGGGGTCAAAATTGACCTTGCCCGGGGGGGGGGTCACTTGTTTTACAAAGCCGTATATAGAAAAACCTATTGTATATAACATTATCTAGTGATCTTCCACCAGGCAAGTGGACTTGTACCAAGGTGAGCGATATAGGGCCATCTTGGCCCTCTTGTTTTAATTGTTTATAGTCCCACTGTGGGATTTCTCCCCTGGTGAACTATATTGATTGCTACATTGTTGAATACTTCAGGAATTCAGTTCTTCTTTTGAATACACTTCAGATCAATTTTAGTCTTGATATTGCTTTATACGGTGACTTATATATACATGTAGCTGACTAATTTTCCTTTGTTTCTTGTGGATGACAGAATAGTTTCATAGTTGCTACCTTGTTAAATGTCTTTATTGACAATGTAAAAGTTTTGCAAATTTATGTTAGGAGTGCAGTTGTGAAGAGATAAAGGGATGTCACCCTCCGGTCTAACATGAATAGAAAAGCTAAATATCAGTTCTGATTTGTTGACTTATGACTGAAATCTTTGCCACTCTGTCAGCTAAGTCATGCATTTTCACCAATCAAATTAAAGTAATTTTGTTTAAGCTAGTTGATGTCGGATGAACTCAGTAATTTATTTATCCCCCCGCCGAAGGCGAAGGGGATATTAGAAATGGTCTTCGTCCGTCCGTGCGTCCGTCCCAATTTTGTCCGGAGCATAACTCCAAAAGTACTTGAGCCATTTTCTTCAAACTTCATACACTGACAGAGCACATTGGGAGGAAGTGCAGTGTCAAGAACAATAACTCTACCTAGCCTACTTTTAGAGTTATTCCCCTTTTATCAGATTTACTTGAAAAACTTTGTCCGGAGCATAACTCCAAAAGTACTTGAGGGATTTTCTTCAAACTTAATACACTGACAGAGCACATTGGTAGGAAGTGCAGTGTGCAAGAACAATAACTCTACCTTGCCTACTTTTAGAGTTATTCCCCTTTATCAGATTTACTTTAAAAGTTTTGTCCAGAGCATAACTCCAAAAGTACTTGAGGGATTTACTTCAAACTTAATACACTGACATAGCACATTGGTAGGAAGTGCAGTGTGTAAGAACAATAACTCTACCTTGCCTACTTTAAGAGTTATTCCCCTTTATCAGATTTACTTGTCCGAAGCATAACTCCAAAAGTACTTGAGGGATTTTCTTCAAACTTAATACACTGACATAGCACATTGGTAGGAAGTGCAGTGTGCAAGAACAATAACTTTACCTTGCCTACTTTTAGAGTAATTCCCCTTTATCAGATTTACTTGTCCGAAGCATAACTCCAAAAGTACTTGAGGGATTTTCTTCAAACTTAATACACTGACATAGCACATTGGTAGGAAGTGCAGTGTGCAAGAACAATAACTTTACCTTGCCTACTTTTAGAGTAATTCCCCTTTATCAGATTTACTTGTCCGAAGCATAACTCCAAAAGTACTTGAGGGATATTCTTCAAACTTAATACACTGACAGAGCACATTGGTAGGAAGTGCAGTGTGCAAGAACAATAACTCTACCTTGCCTACTTTTAGAGTATTCCCCTTTATCAGATTTACTTGTCCGAAGCATAACTCCAAAAGTACTTGAGGGATTTACTTCAAACTTAATACACTGACATAGCACATTGGTAGGAAGTGCAGTGTGTAAGAACAATAACTCTACCTTGCCTACTTTAAGAGTTATTCCCCTTTATCAGGTTTACTTGAAAAAAAAATTCCGGAGCATAACTCCAAAAGTACTTGAGGGATTTTCTTCAAACTTAATACACTGACATAGCACATTGGTAGGAAGTGCAGTTTGCAAGAATAATAACTCTACCTTGCCTACTTTTAGTCAAATAGAAAAATATCATACCTATACTGATAATGAACATTAATATAATTTTGCAAACCTTCTCTTCATTGCCTTATTCTTTTTCCACTTACTTGAAAACTGTACTCAGCATGACCATAACTATACGGCTTTTTAAGGATTTCCTCTCACCAAGTAAAATGTACGAAAGTACAACCTTCAGGTAACTTCTTCCTGGCGGGGGGATTAACCATGTGTAACATGGCTCTTGTTATAAGAGTAATGTGCTGTGAGAGTGCAGCTTTAATAAAAGTGTTTTATGACTCTTGAGAAATCATTTAATGTTTTTTTATGAATCTAAATGCTTTTCTCGAAAACCAGATAAAAGATTTCCTGTTATAAACAAGTATTGTAAATAGATTTTTCCTAGTTTTCTGCATGTATTCTCATTCATTTCATATTTGCCAGGAGCAAGCTCTTCAATGATGGAGGAAAAAACCAAAATTCTTGAAAAGATTGTTACCCAGCTTCATCAAGGCAATTTTAACCCCTGCATCAAGTCTGAATTGCCAACACCAGACCGGGAACCAGCACATCCACTGGAGATGAGTTGTATACCATTTGTTGGTTCCCCGTCACAACCTAGAGGTAGACTGGGTACCGGAGTCAGTGATAATGTATTTGTAGACACGCCAGAGCTTGTCTGTGCTAGTAAGTGTTGCATACGCATTTCTTACCTTGCTCTATATAAATGTGTTTTTGACAGGTAACGGGTAAAAACACTTCTTTGAAATTACTTTTAGTTAGTTTTATGGAATAGGTAAACAAGGCACCTTGAGTGCACTTGTTTTCCATAAACATTTGAACAAGGCTGATAAAAAATTAGATGTTTCGTAGTGCTTCTAATTTGTTTGAGCATAGCATATTAATTTTGTTATAACAGCAACATGTAAGCACTAATTACTATTGGTCAATTTAAGCAATAATAACTATAATGTATAAGAGAGATCGTTGTGACTCCACACAGCAATTTTGATAAGATTGCTGGTGGGCAATAACAGTTGTGTTTACAATGCTTGTGTATCGGAAAGCAATTTTGGAATTTTTATAACTTTTTCATTGACTTGTTGCTGCTATTACCATTAATGAAAACAGCATGGAAATTGTTTATTTTGAATCTTAACTACAATTGAAAATAATGAATAAAGTTTATATTTTATTAGCTTTCCAGTGATGTAAAACTTCTTAAAATATATTTTGTTTTAAAAAAGTTACGGCCGTTAAGAAAAGACCTAACAATACAAAAACACAGACTACCGACCGCTGTCCACCAGATTGATATCTTATCAATAGAAAATATTGCGTAATAGAGGGATTTGTTTACAAACAAGATCACTCCTATTGGTCAGATGTGTACACTTATATGTCTCAACATCACACGCCCTATGATTAACTTCAAAACACATTCCATGAAAACAGTGATTTATGGAGTATTTTAGCATGGCTACCAGAAAAAGATGACAGTTGTGTTAAAATTGTGGCATCGAAAACTTTCAGAATTTATTAACACTATTTGATATGATAATGACTGTCTCATTGCAGGATATATCGAGTTTGGTCTTTGACTTCCTCTTCAACTTGTTTTGAAATGTAAATGCTTCAAAATCTGTTACAGGTTCTTCGCAGGAACCCAAGTTGATGAGAAGCAGCACACAGAAACTACGACCAGTCACAACCACCTGTACTGCCCAGACTGTAAAACATGAGAACCAGTCAAATAAACCTTGTTACATGCCATCACCTATACGAGCAGATGTAATTCATGCAGGGAAAACAAGTACGACACTTCAAAGAAAGTTGTTTCCCTTGAATGATGGAAATGAAGGTTACCAGGAAAGGGAGGTAACTGATAAGAAACCAGAAGCTAAAGTCAGGCGGCAGTTGGAATTGCCAAGCAGAAAAACTATGCATCGCCGTAGCCGAAGTGACATGGTGGATTCTGTTTGTGGTTTGGATAAATGGGTGGAATATGAGAAAACCAGAGAGCAGGATGGAAGAAACGCACCTCTGGCAGAACCAGAAAGTGCGTGTAATCTTTCTATACTGAATTTGGAGAACCGAGGAAAATTTGTAACGAATAAGGACGTAGCTGTCCTAAAATCAGACCAAGGACACGATAGGGACATACGTTATGTGGAAGATGGTCCTTTAATGAGGATGCCAGAAGCAAAAGGAAGAAAGGGTGACAAGAAATCTTCAGTCAGCGGATTTTTCAGCAAACTTGGTCGTGCGGTTCTAAAACCAAGAAATATATATTCTGATGGAGAACAAAATGGGATTTATGTTGGAAAGTCTGTGAAGGAAAGAAAGAAGTCTGTGAGTTCGGATAAAGAGAATGTGGATTTTGAGATGTTGACCGCAGAAGAAAAGCAGACGGCAAATGATCAGAAACAGACAAAGGCCGAGGGCAACACAAATAAAGTCTCGAGGTTTTTCCAGCGTGGAGGCTTGTATAGATCGTCTAAGTTGAAAAAGAGAAATCAACAGATGGCTCATTAGATCAAGAATTAGTTCTCAGAGACATGTATGAGTCAAGGTTGTTTTCTTTTAAGGAATTTGTTTAAAATGATCCAACTGGCATTATCTTTTTTTTTCAATTCATATTTATGTGCAATTTTTTAAAATCAAAATTGGTTATATTCATAATATGTATTTGTTAAAAATTCAGTTTCAGGCGTGTTAATATCAAAGCAGAATATATTGTTTAAAAAGTCATAATGGTAAGGTATTTATCTTGAAAAGTTTGTTTTATTTGTTACGTGAACAATACATTCCAGTCTTAAAGAAAATGCATTTTGTCCAAATAAAAAGTTGCAGGTAGGTGATACAACTGTATTTTTTACCTGCTGACTATAAATCACTTTATTTGAAAACTTAAGAGCATAACCCACAAGTAAAGGTATTTCATTACATTTATTTATTTATTTGGAAACATTATTAACAAAGAATAGCAAGTGAAATCACAGAGAGTGAAATGCAGTTTAGAATGCATAAATATGTATGTTACATATGAAAATATCTTCTAGAATAGAAAGTTGATTTATGAAAAAAAATTAAAAGCTTTTAGAAAGAGCTTTAAGCAGATTTGGTGATGGTGAAAGAGTGGCATATGCTTCTTACTTCAAGACTATTTAGAATTGACTAAAAGCTTGCAATTTTCTTCAGCTTTTGGTAAAAAAAGTGGCGTTTCTTGCTTTGACCAGGGTATTTTTTACAAGGTTTTCTTATTAGTTGTGTTTACATTCCAGAATTGTTTTGTGCTTTTAATTTATAACTAGGGCAAACTGTTGTTATACATGATTGTTTATATATTTTTTGTGCTTTTTTTGATGCTGCTATCGGACACTTTGTCATGTTTTACCATAAAATATTCATTTGATTTTGACAGTAATGTTGATACAGGATGATGAGTCACTTAATCAAAATGTTGTAACATTTATTGAGAATTCATTTATTGACACTATGTAAAGGTAAATAGGGAAAAACAAATCAAAATTGTTTAAATACAGTTAAACTTGGGTGAATGATGACATCATTTATGCAGCCACCCTTCTAAATTTCTAAAGTGGTTGTAACAGGCTTTCAATTATTGATCAAAGGGGTTGGCTGTAGAAAGTTTACTAAGTCAGGACCAGTGCCGATCTACTTAAAAGCAATATACAGTCAAACCTGTGTTAAAGACCACCTCCAAATAAAGACCACCCTGCAAATAAAGACCAAAAGGGAGATCACAGTATACTGTTCATGTATATAAGAGACACCTGTGAATAAAGACCACCTGCAAACAAATACCATTTTTGTAGCTTCCCAGCAGTGGTTTTTGTTCATAGGTTTGACTGTATATACATACATAAGTGGCTACTTGGAATGGCTGCTTAACCCAGGTTTGACTGTATATATGATTTCAATTTTGGTTTTCTGTGAAAGACTGTGGAGGTTTCAGAAAATTAAAAATCTCAGTAAAAGTTGCTAAGTATTGGGAAACTTCAAATCACGAGTTAGGGCTAAGGAAGAGGGCAATGAAAAATTGTCATCTTTACAAAAAATGTTGGCTGCCACAAAAAACAAGGTTCCCAGAATCAGGGAAAGGTGCTTCCATGCAAAAGTCATACACAGATAAGGAGCTAGTTGCTGTCATTTAAAAGTCATATTTACATGTATGTTACATTTATGTTTTTCTATGTCAAATTGATTTTATTATACATTGTTGGTATGGGTCAGATATTTATGTTGGTCTAAATCTATAGTTTTAGGACGGAACCTTTAATTTGTTGATGTTTAGGCACTAAAAGAAGGCATAAAGTAATCTGTCTGTCTGTTCTTAAGTTAAATATTATCCAATTGTTGGAACATTTGTAACCGTGTCAGAATTTTTCAAGTATTTAATTGAATTTCACGTTAATATTGAACACAGTGAGATTGTTTTACTTACCAGTGTCAGGTCCACGCTTCAAAGGTAAAGATGTATTTGTACAGTGACTATTTATTGTAACTTTTACAGGATCTCATTTTGTTAATTATTTTATACGTTGTTGCAGATTTCCAACAACCAGTTTTCAAAAAATCCATAAACAATTTCAATTTACGTAATTTGTATTAGTAAAGTCTTAGAATACATTGGCAGCAGCTTCATGTTTTCAGGACCTGCACATTTCTTCCAGCAGGAAGAGTCTCAGAATTACTTCAATGATAAAAGTTCTCTTACCTGCTAACAGATTTAAACTTTGTGTATATATTTGATGCCTAGAAATGTTTTTACATGATCTAAATTATCAATTTTCAAAACGGCACCTTTCAGCAAAATAAATATTGTTTCATCTCATTCTAGAAAGATGTTAGTAGTGCCTTGTGTGTTTTCTCAAAGATTTTATAGAAGGGCTTTATCAGTAGAACAATGCAAAATGTAGTGCTCCGGAACATTTTCATATAACATTGAGCCCTGCTTTGTGAAAGCAACACCTGGCCTCTGTAACCAGTGTAGATCTATATCCACCTGCACATCAGTCAGAGTGCCCCTCTGACATCTTAATCCATACCATTGGTTTACTTATCACAGGCAATCAAAGAGACAATATTATGGCTATTAAGTTGTCAAGATAGTGTTCCACAATTATTGCATTTCATTTTTCCCTTTAACAATGACTTAAGATGTTTCTTATCACATAGTTTGGGCTCAGATTTACCATAGATCTTCTAGGATTGTTGTTTTGCTTATTGCCTTCACTAGTTTTTTTAATAGAATTAATGTGTCACAACCTTAACATTACCCGGTTTGTGTTCTTGCAGCTTACATTGCTAGTCATTTTGATATCCAGGATCTTGCAGTTTTATAAAATGGTATCATTTGTTCCTCACCTATACAGTAATTGCTTCGTTGGAGCTATTTTAATCAGTCATTGTTCATTTTGAAAAATGCATGCATTCTTGTCTGTCTCATGTTCCAAAAGCAGTCATTGGAAACTGCCAGGGTAATAGAAAGTAAACTTCATATGGGATTAATCTTGGGTGGCTTATTTTCATATTTGTAGAATGTAGAAATGGTTTTAGACCACTTCACAATATGAATGTTATAGCAAAAACTGAAACATTTATACATTACCTAATTGCTTACAGTAAGTTTCTTGATAGTTTGTCCAAACTATTTCCTAGTCAGATGTTGTTTTTTTATTCAAGTACAAAGTTAAGGACTTGGGTGTGGGATTTTGATGTGTGATGGATTTTCTTAAAACTTTAGGTTTCATGTTTGAAATCACATTTTCAAGCTCGCATGAGTGAATGTCACACTAAGAGTCAAAGGTCACCAGAGTTTCTTCTCAACCCTATGAAGGATTTTAATTTAATTTTTGTCAAATGTTCATCTGGTCTCTTTATATCTGGTTTGGAACTTCGTACTCCATTCACTTGTTGTTTGTGCTTTTCAGTCATCTGTTTATCCTGTATATATTCTGGTCTAGATATTGACCATACAATTTATTTGTTAGTCATAAATGTTGAAACTGTTTTACAACCTTTTTATATGCCATTGCAAAAACTTACTTGTTATCTTAAATTGTTCAAACAAATACTTACCACTGTTACTGTTTTCTAATTTTGAAAATTGCTATATGTAGCTGTGATTTATTGTACAGCAATGATTTGTTTAAGCTCATTTGAGCTCTAGACTTTCAGTGAAATGTAGTTATTTCTATTTGCCCATTATTAAATTACCAGCGTTTACCTATGACCATGATTTCATTGGATATACATTCACAAAGTATTTGTGTTGAATGTACCAAAATTCAGAAATCAAAACATTTAATACTAGTGTTATAGTAGAAAGTATAAGTTACAGTAACAAAACAGCATAACACATGGTCCAAAATCTTTGGAAATTGAAAGCTGCTTGCTCACAGATTTTGCTGTAGAATTTAAGAGTTTCTTCAAATGTCTTTAATGCCTATGAATTAGGAGAGACCTATGACAAGTGGTAAGTCTATACTTTTCCTTGATAACACTCTACAAGTTACAATTTTCATTTGACTTTCATGAAATTTACTCAGAAGGTTGCCTGCAACATGTAGATGATCCCTATTGTTTTTTTTTGGTCAGTGGGTTAAAGATCAAGGTCACACTGGCCAAAACTGTTTCCTTGATAACATTACAGGTCACAATTTTCATTCAGCTTTATCAGACTTGCTCAGAAGGTTGCCTGCAACATGTAGATGATCCCTGTTGTTTTTTGGGTCAGTGGGTCAAAGGTTAAAATCACTTGCCTCGCTTAGCCTTTTCTTAACACTACAGGTCACATATTCCATTAGACTTTCATAAAACTTGCCCAGAAGGTTGCATGCAACTTGTAAATGATTCCTGCTATTGGGGTCAGTAGGTTAAAGGTAAAGGTAACTACTATTGGGGTCAGTAGGTTAAAGGTAAAGGTAACTGCTTTTGGGGTCAGTAGGTTAAAGGTAAAGGTAACTGTGACCCGAAATTTGAAAACATTTCCACTCAATATTTTGAGATCTAATTATCACACAGTCTTGAAACTTCATAGGATGATTGGTTTTACTGAGTGGATACCTACTGGTTTTTGGGGTCAGTGGGACAAAGTGATGGTCACAGTGACCTGCTAGCTTTTCCCTGATTACCTTCCGAAAGATTTTCATAAATTTCTCAGAACAGGCCACTCAGTCCAGTAGAGCAATACTTTGGGGCCTCTTGCTTTGAATATTGCTTTTAGGTTTGCAAGTATGATCATTTCAAAGTTTGTGGTCCAATGAACCATGTATTTGTAGGTTGAATGTTTGTTCAGTTACTAATGTAGAGGATGACAATAATAAATACAACCTAACACCAGTGGGTTGAAATAAATGTACAAAAACACCAAGAAACTGAGTAAGACCTGTATTAGAATATGGTTTTAATGTATAAACTATATACCATTCATAACATTTACATTGCTGATCTCTGTACACATCTGGTTATTTTTCTGCTCTTTTTACTTTATTAAATTGCTAGTAGCGAACAAAATATTAAATTGCTAGTAGCGAACAAAATATTTGTTTTGTTTTTACATTTACTCCCTCACGGGCATTTATCTGCAACCTTCAGGGAACACATAAAGATAATTTTAAGTTAAGTTTGAAGACGTGTTGGGAGACGGAGAACCAGTTGTTTATAAAAATTGAACCGCGCACAAAGGACGTCACTCTTAGCAGTTTGTGTTGGATAACATGGCGTATGTCACTCCTTTTTAGCTCGACTATTCGAAGAATAAGGAGACTATTGCACTCGCCCCGGCGTCGGCGTCTGCGTTGGTTAAAGTTTTTAATAAAGTCAAATATCTTGAATACTATCAAAGGTATTGACTTGAAACTCAAAATATATCTTTACCATCAACATCTACACCTGAAACAATCCCCATAACTCTGTTTTGATTTTTGACAGATTTATGGCCCTTTTTAACTTAGAATTTTTGGTTAAAGTTTTTAATAGAGTCAAATATCCTGAATACTATCAAAGGTATTGACTTGAAACTCAAACTGTTTGTTTACCATCAACATCTACACCTGAGGAAACAATCCCCATAACTCTGTTTTGATTTTTGACAGATTTATGCCCCTTTTTAACTTAGAATATTTGGTAAAAGATTTTATAAAGTCAAATGTTTTGAATACTATCAAAGGTATTGACTTGAAACTCAAAGTATGTGTCTACCATCAACATCTACATCTGAGGAAACAATCCCCATAACTCTGTTTTGATTTTTGACAGATTTATGCCCCTTTTTAACTTAGAATATTTGGTAAAAGATTTTATAAAGTCAAATGTTTTGAATACTATCAAAGGTATTGACTTGAAACTCAAAGTATGTGTCTACCATCAACATCTACATCTGAGGAAACAATCCCCATAACTCTGTTTTGATTTTTGACAGATTTATGCCCCTTTTAACTTAGAATTTTGTCACAGTTTTTACCAGACTAACATGGAAATACTCGAAATGGCTTTCTTTTGAAATATCATAGAATAATTATGCAGCATGCAGCGGTCATGCTTTTTTAATTCTATACATTTCAATTTTGAAAAGTTACAGAGTTATTCATGATCAAATTTACAAGGTTATGTATTTCTTTGAAATTATCCCCTCCTCCCTCCACTTGGCTTACAGAATCCAGAGTAAGGCTTTGAATGTAATGTACATTTACAAAGGTCTTTGAACAAGTTTCATATCTTTGACCTTAATTCTTACAGACAATTACAAAATACTCCTGTTCTTTGACAAAAAACCCATTTTACCAACAACCTTTCGAATAGTCGAGCGTGCTGTCATGTGACAGCTCTTGTCTTTTTTCAGTCTACCTGGTACTTCAGTGGTAAAATATAAAAGTTAAGATACGAAGAAAATAAATTCATATTTTGTAGCTTGGTCGTTAAAATGAATATTTAAAGACAAAACAAAGCCGGAAAAAGCATAATCCCGACCTCGAGCTCCTATGCTACGAATATGTAATTAGATTAAATTACTGGTAAAGAAATGGTAAAATAAAGTTGCAAAAAATATCAATCTTAAACTGCTGATGTTTTTGGCAGACGACAGCGCATGAATAGATGCTACGCATGCTCTGTTGAAAATTATCTTGTATTTGAATTTTAAATTGCTTACGTGCTTTGCATTTTTATTAGGTCATCAACTGATGCCTTGTCTTCATCTATAACATCAACTAGAACATTTATTGTGTTTCCTACAGTTTGACTGTTGTAATATCTTCTACCAGATAAGCAGTAATGATTTTGTGAAAACAACAAATATGAAATTAAAGAGGATGTATTTAGCTCTTTAACTTTGAGAAAGTCTTTAAACAGCCTTACATGACTAGGTTCTCTAAATGAATATAAAGAGTGTCCTGTTTCCACCGGGCAGTTCGCTTTATAAGGGTTTATACGTTTGCTCATTTACTTTTTCGAAACTCATGTGGCAAATGTACTGACTGTTTGCGTTACTAAAAAGCTTTTTTTATAAATGAACCCTATAGTCACAATAATTCGCATTTGCTTTTTTTATTTCAACAAGCTTAAAACTGTAATCTTCTTAAAAAATCAATTGGCAGATTACATTAAAATATTCTAAAATTGTATTTTGCTAGAACTGAAGAATATCTGACAAAATATTAATTCCGTTTGCAATTTAAAAAAAAAACAACATTTTAATATTCAATTTTGCGTAAAACGGTCTTTATCTCAATCCTGGTAGAAAGAAAACAACAGCTTTACATCATGCAGTTAACTAATGGACCCTTAAAATCTGCATATATTCACCTTATTATAATCAGAAGACTGTGACAAACGCTTTTCAGTGCATTAGTAAGAGGTCAAAGAGGTGTGCAACATTGATTTATAGATTGTATTTGAATAGTAGTGCTTCCAAACATTAATACTCGTATTTCATATGTGTACACAGTGAATTAGCAACAAAGTTCTCCATCTTTTCACGTCTAAGTCCTGCCGATTCATAAGATGTTCCTTAACGCCCTTGCACAACGCCTTTCGACAAAAGTGGTCCGCCTTTGTGCAGCAAAACAGCTGGCCAGATGCACTGAGTGACGGTATCTCCTCGCTTAGTGTAGTGGGTGTACATGCTCTTGTTAAATTGATCACCCCTTTCACACCACGTTAATTCCATCGGTGGATCTTGTATTTTCATCATCCAGACAAGGTCGACAGTCTTCTCAGTAAAGTCCTTTATACCATCCGAGGAAGGAATCGTTTTATTTCCCCATTTGAAAGAAGACATGTGTACTGCGTTAAAGATCTAAAGAAAACACATAATATACGGAGTGTCATAATGAATATTCATGTTTTCAAATGTTACAATAATATTTTACAATATGAAGTATCATCTAACATTTTACAAAATCAAAACAATCTTTGTCCTACCAAACAGCACAGTAAATATCGCATGCACTTACTCCACTATATCAAAATTAAATTTCACATTTATACAGTTGTATATGTTTTAAGAAGAAAATTATATATAATTTTTTGAATGTTTAAAAAAAAAGATGTGTTGGTTTAATAAAGTGTCACTCCTGCTTGAACGGCCAGTCATTTCTGACATATTAGACACCTTTTCTGAAGTTTTATCTCCCGAATCCTATCCTTGAATGCCATGTCCAAGGCAGGTAGACATACGGTAACCATCATTTGAATATGTGACAACTCATCAACCGGTCATATCAGAACGGACCCCTGATTGGATTCGAGCCTTCGACCTCCCGCCAAAACACTAGACCAAGGTAGACATATTATTTTATTAAAATTATTTTTTCTAGCAAAGAAAACATCTGTTCGTATAACTGTTTTCTTTCATTTTATTTGACTGTAACAAGACAGAAATACAGCATGGTACTAATAGCAGCATGCTTCGATTCTGCGAGTTACATATTATAATTGTTCATACCTTTCTTAGCGGTGTTTTCGATAGAGTACCAAGTGACTTTCTTAATTCTTTGGACAATTTTTCTGACAGGTCCCCTTTGGTATTGCTCAACTTGTCTGTACTTAAACATTTCTGTAGATAAGATTACATGAAATAAATGTGTACATACGATCAGATACTTATCTCAACTTTATTCCAGACTTTGTTGATAATGCTACATGTAAACGAATCTGTTGCATCTTCTTCACTTCAGCTGGTACATATTTCTGCTTTAGTCTGACCGTTAATAGAATATACATTTTTGGTGAGTCAATCTTAACACACATTATTTGAAAGTCCTTTTTATCTCACTGTATGCAATATATAAATATATATACTATCGGCTTAAAGACAAGACTGCACGTACTTACCAAAACCATTTGGTCACTGTCGTCAACCTCATACTGAATTTCACGCATCTCTCGCATTACATGCTCCTTCAAACGTGCAACTTGCTGCCTCTGTGCACTGCCACAGAAATGATCCACCTTCTGTAAGAGAGATTGTTCTAAACACAGCTAATAACACGAATACCCCAATCATGAAATTAAACACCTTCGATAGATCCACCGTGACTCAGTGGTAATGCATTCGCCTCTGGATTGGATGGTCCCTGGCTCTATCTGTTTCATGCTGATTCCATCTGGAGTGAGCCACCAGATCGATAGATAATCGTTAAAGGAACTTTTACAATCGAGAATAAATTAGTATAATTCAGAAATCAAACACTTGTTTACCTCAGTACATTTTTTTGGAAGTAATATTTCTGATGTAACATACAAGCCCACTCTGGTGAGAGAGAAAGGTAGAATTGAAATGCCTGAATGAGTATAGTGCTGAGTAGTGTTGAGTAAAGATTATTATATGATTTTGTAACACAAAATTAGCCTTTTAATTTAAGGAAAGACACGCATCATATGGGATCATTATACTATCAAAGACTTTAGAATTGTCAACTGTCGCAAGGTGTTTTCAATTTTGAGAACTTCAGCTATTGTCGCTCATGTTGATGTGCAAGTTCGAACGAGAATAGAGTATCTTTATTCTCAAACTAGGCAAATATACCTACGAGTACTAAGTGCTAACTTACAAAGTAAATAACGCTTGTGTGTTTCATGAAATAGTAGCAAAATATGTTCATGTAAGTAATGAGTTTGATTCTTAGATTTAGAAATATATTTGAGTACATGAGTGAAATCATTACTTTACCTTGATTATATCTGCTAAAGCATCTATTACTTCCGCGTGATTGTCTGTGAAGTTTTGTTCAAGTTCTACAAAAGCAGATATCCACTCATTGTCATATATTTCTCGAAACAGCTCTGCTAATTTTGTAGGTCTGTTAGGATCACTCAAGTCAGCAATTTCTGGATTTCCAGTGGTTGGTTTATCATTCGCCCTCAGCCTAGAATATAGTGATTCCATGTGTAGTAAAAAGTTGAAAACATCGTTATCATAAAACTGGAAATGTCGTGCACATAAAACTGAAAAAAAAAACATGTATTGTACCTGCAAAACTGGAAATGTAGCACTCATATAATTGGAAATATCGTACTAACAGAACTAGAAATGTTGCACTCATAAAACTGGAAATATCGCACTTACATAACTGGAAATGTCGTACTTACATTACGGAAAATGTCGCACTAATACTTGTTTAAATTTCGTACTTACATTACTGGAAATATAGTACTTGCAACACTAGAAATATAGTACTTTCATAACTGAAAATATCGTACTTACATAACTGGGTATGTCGTACTTACATAACTGGAAATGTCGCACTCATAAAACTGGAAATATCCTACTGATAAAACTGGAAATGTCGCACTAATATTTATGGAAATATCGTACTTACATAACTGGAAATGTCGTACTTACATAACTGGAAATGTCGCACAAATATTAATTGAAATATCGTACTTACATAACTGGAAATACCGTACTTACATAACTGGAAATACCGTACTTACATAACTGGAAATGTCTCACTTATATTAATGGAAATATCGTACTAACATATCTGGAAATATCGTACTTACATTACTTGAAATTTCGTACTTACATATCTGGAAATGTCGCAGTAATATCAATTGAAATATCATTATTACATAACTAAAAATGTCGAACTCGTATAACTGGGGATAAAGTAATTACATAACTTGAAATGTCGCACTCACATAACTTGAAATATCGAACTTATATACTTGGAATTTCATACTGATATTAACTGGGAATATCGCATTCATATTACTTTGAATATCGTACTTGTGTTTCTAGAGAAGTCGCACTGATAATAGGTAAGAGACATATTATTCTTGCATACCAGATGGGGATATCTGCAGTTTTTACCAGTGCTGGAAAATCTCATCTTACACCCCCCCGTGTAAGACGACTTACGTGCTTACTTGTGACGTAACGTTATAAACAATGTGACGTCACGTTATAAAAAATGTGACGTCACTTTCCCATACATAACATCTAAAGAATGTTTGTTTTTATATCAAAATGCATCATTTCGGTAAGTTTGTTTTTAAATATCTATTTCAAAGTGCAAGACGGTATGCAAGAAAAAGTTTCTTCCATGAGATACTTGGTTCAGATGGAAATATCCGTCACTTCGGGAAACTGTTTCGCGGGAACTCGGCAGAGCCTCGTTCCCGCCAAAACAGTTACCCTCAGTGACGGATATTTCCATCTGAACCTCGTGCTCATATAAGAAACTAATATTCTATATTAAATAACAGAAGACCATGTTTTTGGCGATATTACCGAAATCAGTATTAGCCTGCTTAAGATCAACATGAGAAAGCAGCCAGTTCCTAAATTTAAGCAGATGGTGAAGCCGAGAAAAAAGAGAAATAATAAAAGAAAAAAACAACAGAAAAACACCGCAGCATTGGGGAAACTAAAGTCTAGAGATAAGCCGTCACTCCATATGTCATTGAATTTATTTACCCTGTTTTCTTTTTTAGCATTATACAGCTTTCTATTTTCAGGAGCAATTTTATTTGCTTTTGAAACATTTCTAAACTTGGAGGTGAACAGTTCAGTCTACAGCGATATATCACAAATTTCGCCTGAATTATTATATTCAATAGGGCTTTGTTAAATTGTTCATTTCCTAAAATGATGTCTGCTACTGACCAATTGGTGAAAATGTTGAGACAATTTTCATTAATCCACCCAATAAAAGTACAAATTAAAGCCATTGTATCTTTGAGTCTTTGGTGATAAAAAATGGGAACTTATAAGCATGCTTCTGGGTAAAAACTGGCATTTAAGTTCAGTTCATTTGTCCACTTTTTCTAGAGTGTGGAAAGGTCAGAGTACAAAATGTACTTAGATAGTCTCTTATTGATTCTATTATACCCTGATATTGTATAAATTGTGTATTAATTGTATATTTATTTATAAATTCATTATATGAAAGATGGTTTCCATTTATTAACGAGTATTAACCCCTTTTCTACAAACAGAGGATAATGAAAACTTGAACCACCAATTTCAAGAACAATGTCTCTTGCTTTAGGATTGTTGACATTAATAAAGTTGAAGCACTCAATGTTAGGGTTTAAAACTAAGTTATAGTCTCCAACAATTAGGCAAGGATTTTCAATCTCCTAAAATTTTCCTTTCAATATAAGTTTAAAAATCAGGGTCATCTCTATTTGGACCATCTGAATAATAAAAGTTGCTTGCTTAGGAGAGTGTTAAAATAACGCAGAGTTTTATAACAATATTAAGAACGTGTTATTTGTCTAAACTCAAATGTATTAATCACGAAAGATGTAAAATGTGTTTTCGGCGCAGCCGTATTAAGGTCGTTTTTGACCGGATGTTGGGAACCTTTCAACCACCAATGAAATATTAAGTACAATGTTTACATTTTTGGGGATTGAAACATTTACTCTGTAATGCACCTTTTGATTGGATAACACCGCATGAAAAAGGTCAATACTTGAAATGTCATACGTGTTCAGTCTTTCATGAATTATGGTTTTCTAGTTTTAGTAAGTAACTAGATCATATCTATCAACATATTTATGTTGTTACCGCCAAACTTATGTTAATTACGACTGTAGAGTAATTATACTTTCTCGGCCAGTGAACAACGGCAAATATTTTGAGTAACATATTTGATAAGAAAAACAAGAATTATGTTTGTTTGATCACGGTGTGTACTTAATCACGATTGTGGCTTACGGATAGCTCTGTAAGCGAAGGGTTCCGGGTTGAACATTTTCTCTCACCCCATGACATTTGGCGCCTTCCTACTGCATAAACCTGACAGGAATTTTTACTATGAAATCAAGCTACCAATCTCTTTCATATACTCAAAATCGCGCCGACCATCTTTTTAAACGATTGTTCTTGTTAACATTACGATAACTAAACTAGAAAATCTACTACACAGCATCACAAAAAAAGCTTAAGTGTATTTACATACACATATATCGTCAAAGTTTTAAAACGAAGACAAAACGTATACTTATACCTAGTTTTCAACTCGTTTATTTGGTCCATTAGTTCATTCTTTTCCTCCAACAGTTTTTGATTTTGTTGCCGTAACTTATCCAACGCTTCCGACAGCTCTTGTTCTCCGTCCTTTACATAAATAAAAATGAGACGTTTCTTCATTTTATTTTGTTTGTCTACATTGTGCTTATGTATGCAAGTGGCCACTTGACCTGAACATTGTCTTAAAACATTGTCTTAAAACATTTGTAAAAGTCTGCTCGTTTACATTTTTGACGTATTAAAGACTTTGTTACAAGTGTACCTATGGTGGCATATAACTGCCACGCGTTAGTTAAAGACAATCAAAATCTCCTTCATAAGTGACAAAACCCCCAACATCCCCCAAACCGCAGGTGGTCAAATATCTTAATCGTTTTATTGCCCCTTATCAGTTATTGGTCCAGCAATGTGTCTGTAGACTTGACATGTAGTACAATACTAAGACCATAACTTTTATTGATTTGTACAGATAATTGATCTATAACTTATTTCCTGTTGTTTATATAACCAGTTTTATGTAATTTAAAGGACATTTTACTTTTATAATCATATCTTATAAAGGTCTTTAAATTTATGTAGAACTAACATCCCTTTCCTGCATTATCTGTTACACAGTACATAATGTAAGGGAGTTATACAGTAGCTGAATATGATAAACAGAAGCTAGTCTACCAGTGACCAGTCATGTTAATTGACCCCTGCTGTGAAAACGTATGGCTGGCTTGACCCCTGTGGTGAATATCTCACATTCCTGTCCGGGTCGTACCGATTATAGCCTCTTTAGAGGATGGTGGACCCAATAAGCACAATTACAAACAAATCACATTCCTGTTCAACTATGGTGTTTTCGCGGATCTACTTATCCGTCATATTTAAAAGTAAGTAGATAACGCGAAATAGTTTCGGGATATCCACTTACTCAGTAATTAACGCGAATTCTAGCATTAAATGTGCTATTTTTGCCCATCTTTACCGGTGTTTTAACAGGAGGAAAAACGTGATTCGCGAGTTGCATGGTTTAAATGCAAGACTTTTGAAACTCTTTTAGAAATAACTGTAACGTACAAATTTATGATTGT
>JAFMSR010000008.1:6296486-6528986 GCA_022818135.1 Saxidomus purpurata
CCAACACAGCTGTTGACTGAACCCCACCCACCAAGAAGTTCTGTTATGCATCTGGTAAGTTTATTTCTTCTACGTATCCAGCTTTATGCTTTAATCGACTTCAGAAAGTGTAGCTGACTTGCGTTAGAAGCCTTACTTGGTTGAGTGCTGTTTTCATATTTCCCAATGTGTACTAACTAGCATAAAATGAGAATAACTAATCTGGAGGTGTCAGAAAAATAGTCTCCAAAAACCCTCTATAATTTCACAGAGTATAACCCAAGCTTTAGACTTTTTACTTATATTTAGAATCAATTCTGTTACTTATTTTCATTAGTTTTCTTTTTTCTTTATCTGAATATGTTTCTAAAGTATTCAAATCATATATACATAACATATACCTTACACATACTGGTGTTTTTAGTCTCTTTATGTTGTAAAACTGAAAAAATACCATGTGTTTAGCTTATTTTTTTTTAGTTTGCTCTGTTTTTTTCTTTGACCTTTAATAGTTACTCAAATAAGTTTGTTGTGTATTAATATATAGTGCTATTTCTTATGTGCTGTTCTATGCCAGAATGGTGGGTTGGACATAGGTGCATAGGAGTTAGGGTGTGATTTGATGTAACAGAGACTGGCTGTCTCAAAGTTTAAGCCATCTTACCAGATATATGTCATTAGAAAGTCCTATTTGTCATAAGTACCAATACTCAGAACTTAATATTAAATTACATGGTGGTATGAGTATGGCCCCACTGTCAGAAAAACATGTACCTGTTTCTTAATTGATTTTCTTCACTTTTTACTTTCCTGAAATCATTTACCACAGACAGGAACATAGTTATATTACCACCATTTGTATACTAGTTTCAAAATTGCCGTGTGACGTCACGCCAATCTCTCCTATAGTTTGTGTATTACAAGGGTGCTTGGGCTTTAATACCAACAGGTATTTAGGAATATAGTATCTGTTCTTATACAACAGGCAGACAGAATTTGGAAAACAAAATAAAAGCTCACATCATGTCCATCCCACTCTGAAGTCTCATAACCTGTAACATGTATACATGTATTGTTGATATTGCTACATTTACAGCTCACCCAAAACTTTAGCAAAGAGAACAGAAGTATTCTGAAGAAGGTTTTTGTTTTCTTTAGCTTTTTCTACACTCTTTTAGCTTCTTTTTTGGATATTTGGGTTCTTTACCATATATATTATTTTTCAATGTTATAATGAGACAGTGGGTTCTTTATTCCACCACACTGGTAGACACTCATATTTAGCTGAAAACATTAACCTTTACCCTGTTATATTTTTAAAAATGAACATGTCAATCTTTTAAATTGAATTGACCATTTGTTATTTAAAAGGGTGTACGTTGAAAATTTACTGATTTAGAATTGCAAACAGTGTAGATCATGATCAGACTATATGGATGTGGAAGCTGATCATGATCTGCACTGGTTGTGTGGGGAGAATTACTTGCTGCCAATAGGGTGAAGGTTTATAGTTGAAAAATATTGAGTAGTTAACACCTTTGGGTATAGAAATGTTTAGGTGTTTCAGTTTATTACTTTTTGTCATATTTTATTCCATGGTCCATTCCAGTGTGCTGTGCTTTGATGTAGTAATGAACAGTCCTTTAAATACCTACATTATATTACCATGTTTGACTCAGAACTAAGAGAGGTCATTGTAGTTTCTCAATGTGGTAGAGTTGTTAAGGTTGTTCACTTTTAATCACAAAACCTCTTCCTGATTGAGGGCCGTGAGCGGGGCACTGTACCTAACAATTGTTCCTGGGAAGGACTAGCACTAGGCCATTACTGCTAATTTTCTCACATAAAGAAACATAGTTGAAAGATGTAGTCTAAAGTCAGTGTGAATTGTTCATTCTGTAAAATAGCCTTTTGATTGATAGTTTTCTTCAGCTGATATTACAAAGTTCACATTGAGTAACTGTTGGACAGGTCACTGCAGGTTGTCTAACCTGCCACTTAGTGCCTATGGTCAGATGAACAGTTAGATTGGGTTCTTTACCATATATATTATGGTTATATGTGCCAATTCTAAAATGATTTGAGATTTAAAGAACCCATACTTACATACGAGAGTATAGTAACTTTTGGTATCATAGGGTTAGGGTTAAAAGCTATGTTTATATATACCAGTATCTACTTTCTCTTCCCAATTATAAACAGAGGAAACATGTACATGTAATAATTTGTATATTTGATTCTGCTCTATCTTGTACAAGTTTTGAAACCCTACCTTCACCCGGCATAAAGACATTGTGCAGAGACATGGCTCAGACTTCATGTATATTTTTTCTTTTTATGTTTGGTTTGGACAATCTCTTATTGTGTAGTTATACAATTACAATTATATTGGGATGACACTGTTGGAGATGGTGTATATTTTTTTTCAATTATATAATTTGTTATCATTTATTTTGTTGAAAGTGTTTATCAACATTAAAGTAGGATTATTGGTATACACCAATTTATTTATTACTTTTAAATACAATCTATCAGTTTCAGTTGTGGGGATTGAGTCAGAAAGCTGCCGTGTAATATGATATTTCTTTTTTGAAAAATTCTTTTAAGTTCTCGGCCGAGCTGAGAAAAATCGAAAAAACTGACATATTTATGTCAACAGCATAGATAATTTTGAAAAAATCTGTCAGTTATCGGCTGAGCTGAGAAAAATCAAAGAAACTGGCATATTTATGTCACCAGCATAGATAATTCCAAACTTTTTTCCATAGTTGCCTCCCTTGATCATACAGTAGGCTATTTTAGTTAAATAGCCTCTACTTCTGTATAAATTTAGTAGCCATTACATTATTAATTAATAAGTTACTAACAGAAAAATAAGAAGTCTATTGCCTTATAAATTAAAAAAAAAATGTTATGCCTATTATGTTTCCATATGTAAGCAGTTTTATGGTCACAATAGGGCCTGTCTTTAAACTGCATTAACTTTTCCTGCTTGCTGCTTGCAGAATAGGTTTTTTTCGTCTTAAACTGTAAATGTTAGTTTTAGAGGTACCATACATTCAAAGGAAAGTTTATGTCACTCTTGAATGCTAGAAAGCTAGTGAAATAATATTAACCAGAACTAAGTGAAAGACAAATTTCTTGCATTTTTCTTTGCTAAATGTATAAAGTATGTTAAGATGAAAGTTTTGTGGTAGTTTTGAGATTGGTAATACCCTATTTTCATAGGTAGATAATACAGAATGAATGCAGATTTTATTTCAAGTTTAAAAACATATTTTATTTAGTTACAATCCTTTTGCGATATTTTTGACTTTTTTCATGGAAAACTTCTTGAATCTTCTGTTTACTAATAGAGCTAATTTATTTTGCCAGATCAGTTCACAAACAATATTTCATTATACTTAATTAAAAAAGTTATTTTAGTCAGTTTCAGTCATGAGATCTAAAATAAGATTATCATTTTCAGAATGTTCGTTGAATATATCAAATGTGTATATATATTTTCAGTCTCCGATGATGTTTACGAGTGTACAGGATGACGTCTGTATGATAATGAAGTTCCTGTCCAACTCGCCTGTGTGTCACGTGTCGGCGAACACTCACCCCGCAGTACCGAGCCCGGCTGTCACGGCCGTCACATGCAATCATAACTTCTCAATCAACAAATGGAACCCGAACTATCAACGTTAGTATAGTTCAATATTTAACACAGACCAAGCCTTTATTTCTTAACCCATCCAGACAGTCTGTTGTGTTTCTGAACTGGACTATTCCTTCCTTCACTTTGGACAGTGCCATTAATTGTTCAGGGGAGGGGTGCTAACTGAAAATTTATTGACTGAATAGTGAATAGTAGAGATCATGATAAGAATGGACTAGACGTTCATGGTGATCATGATCTACACTCGTCACAATGCATTTATCCGTAGATATTCGTTCAATGAAATTTTACAGATTGAATATCACTCAGTGTAGATAATGATCAAACATCGGGAATGTGTGTACAGTCAAACATGCCGTTGCGACCACCTGGGTTAAGCAACAACCTGACACATGCATCCACTTAATATCCACCTTTGTAATTTAAGATGATATTAGCAATTTATTCTGAGTTAAGAGACTGCCTGTCCTAAGAGACCACAATTTCAACTTCCCCTGTGTGGTCACTTAAGACAGGGTTGACTATACTTATATATGGTCTACATACAGGCAGAAATACCTGCCACCAAATGTGGAAAGTTTGATTTATCTATTTGATGGGTACTAGCTGTGTTCAGTTCATGTTATGTAAATAGATGACAGTAGCTGTTACTAGTAATACATGTATCTATTTGGTGACATACAACATGCATCAGGAAAAAGACAAATGTAATTATTTAGTATGTATGTAACAGAATGCTGTAACCCTGCCTATCTGAAACAGTATTATGTAATTTCTATATGTAGATATTAGATATTTAACTTGTATTCAAAGATTTTCAGGTGATTTATCATTATATAATCTTAAAGAATGAATCATGCAACTTGTAGAATTATTTGAATATTTGCAGACCAAGGAACCCCCACCAGTCTGGGATCTGCTGAAAATAAAGACACAAAAGACGCCCAGCCAAACCTGCCACTGGCCATGGACCAACTCTTGGGTAAATATCCTACTTGTTTAAATATTAACTTACATGACTATTAAATGGTAATGTTTGACAAAAAAAAAAAACAGTAACTCTTTTAAGGGTATTGATTTACCAGTAATAAAGACTTTTAAGCTTGTCATGTGGTGCACCAATGGCATTTTGGTCTTTGCGAATTTCTTTTTTGGTTATTTTCTATTCATTTAGACCATTTTTAGCTAGACTATTTGAAGAATAAGTAGGGCTATTCTAGGCCCAAGGCATTGGTGCTGTTATAGTTTTATGGCAAGCTTCGTTCTTCTTATATCTTTGCTCCACTCTTAATGCAACTTGACATTGGCACAGTGCAACTTGTATGCAAACTATATTATGGGGTAGGGACCCATGACCTCCAAGGTCAAGGTCAATGTAAATGTTTATTGCAAGCTTCCTGTTACACCTGTATAAATACAATATTTTGCACAGATTTTCAGGGTCAAGGAACTAGGTCATACCATCAAGTCCCATAACTCTTCCTTAAATTTTGACAAAAATATTCCCCTTTTTGTATTTAGAAATTTCTAGCTAAAGTCTGTTGTGAAAGGCAAGGTAATGCACATCATGCATGTCTGTAATCACCAATGAGATTGATTTGAAACTCTGCTGTAGTGTTCAGGGGAATCAAACTTAGGAAATACACAGCTGTTTGTTTTGGCCTTTTACTGAAAAAAGTTTAATTTTATTGGCAAGCTCTGAGAATAGTCTAGTATACTGTCATTCAGACAGCTCTTGTTAAATAGCTGTATCCAAACAAAGATCTAGTATGTGTATGGTTTCAAAACCTTTTGTATTCTTAATGTGCTTGCTCTATGATTTACAAACGTCAGTTTACCTTTTTCAAATGAAGACAGTGTTTTTGCGATACCAAAAATGGGGCCCGAAAGGAGCCTATTGTTAATAGCTTAGGGGGGTTGATAATTTACCTGAACAGTTTGGACTATTATTTAAATCTGTGAGAACTTTTATTCCTCTAAATGTCCTTCCCTACTTTTTCCCCCCCCCTGGTAATGAGGTCTGTCTATATCGTTCCGTGCCGCCCATTTCGTACATCACTGTTTTATCATTTCACAACACTTGAACTGATGCCATTTGCAAGCAATTTCGGACATGTATAATGTAGAATTTCTTAAGCTTATTTTAGATTTTGTCCGCTTGCTTGGATGATGCTGTTTGAAACTATATAGTACCCCCTTCTGAAGAGTTACGCAAGAGAAAGTATAGTGAAAGGTATGATTCGAAACTGGTCTCAGCCAGTATGGCAACCATTGTATTTTAGTGTCGCTCTTGTTTACAGTTAAATAGCAGTTTGGGGAAATTTAGCCAAACCCCCCCCTTTTAAACAGCTCCATTTATCTTTGCTTGTGGATTCTGGGACAAAAGTTTCCGACTCTACTTGGCTGACTCGGGTATGTTTTTAGTTTTGTCTTTAAAATTAAAAAAAAAAAACAGAACAAAATTTAAAAATTGGAAAATTGTTTAGATGGTGTATTTTAAACAGTATTCATTCCATAATTGCTTGGTGTCAGATGGTGACTGCAATGTTCATTTTCTGAAGGGAAAGATTAATTTGAAGGTTTCTAATAAAATTTCAGAACTTACGGATAAAGCATTTTATTTTCCAGAAAGGATCAATGTAATACATTTTGTACATGATTTGTTCATTATAGTCACTATTGAACATACTTTAAGCAGCCAGCAGATGGATACAAAGAAAGTGACCATATTGTGTGATGGCTACTGTATACAGGTGTAGCTGTATTTATGTAGCATTTTTGGCTGTTTAAATAGGTACTCTGTCCAGGTGGCTACTATAACCAGGTTTAACTGTACAAAATGTCATGCCCTTTATGCTTAAGAAATAAAACTGATACAGACTTTTAACCTGATTGTATTGTTTCTTTCAGCTAAAATTCTGCAGGTGATTTATGGTCATTTTGATGTTGTTACATGTATAACAAGATCGGAATGTAACTTGAACCAGGATTGTTACATCGTCAGCGGCTCAAAGGATTGTACCGTCATGGTTTGGATGTTTACGTCAAGAAATCAGGCAATCATAGGAGATAATGGAAGTGAGTTTTGTCATCTTGTATATTTTAATTCATAAATGTTTGATTGTTTTCTGTAAAGAAGGACAAAATGTTGTCATATCAGAATTATTGTATACCCTCATTGTGTACTGTCAGTCTGTCACATTGTCTCAGTCTTGATCATATCCAAATTGAAGACTCAATTTTATATCTGTAAAAAGTAATTCATAAAAACTCTGTAACCATGTATGAAGTAATTTTCAAGGTCCCTTATTCTGTTTAGGTATTTCTACAAATTATCTCCCTTTGTACAAAAAAGTTCGTCATTCTTTTAGTCAAGGCACACGTTTTGGGATATGGATCACCTCTAGTGATAGCTGTAGTTTGTTCAGAGTTTAGTTATTGGACATAAGTATCTACTTGTATAATGTTTGTAAGTCAATGTCATTTTTTTGTGTGTCAATTTTACCTTGGTTCAAACGTAAATATTGTTTCATTTGTTTGCTAGGTATAGAGCACCCTACACCAAAGGCAACACTGACTGGACACAAGTCCGAGGTGACGAGTGTTAGTGTACTGGCAGAACTAGGAATGGTCATAAGTGGCTCACAAGGTATAGTATAAAACTTTCAAACATATGGTAAAAATGTGAGGGGAGACTACTCATGTAAAAACTGAAAGCTTGTCTTAAATGGGAGCTTGTGTTTTTACTAAAGATAACTTATACACATGTTTCACCCTGCTGGTTTTTATTTACAGTTTGGTAGATATGTTCATAGGTCTTTACAGTAGCTTTAACAGTGAATATTTTTGAGTTTTAGTTTTAAAAGATTTATAACTTTATTCTTTGCTGAAAGCTTTTGACAGAGGTCAGATTGAAGAGTCAGTGAAGCATCAGTTGTTTTGAAATGTCTATATACACATAGATCCATGCTGTTACAGGAACTTCAGGTTCATTGAGCTATATTTTATTGCAAATGCTTCAAAGCATGGCAACGTTTTACTTATGCAAAATTTGGTAATTTTATACTACCTAATTTGAATTTCAGATGGACCGTGTCTTGTGCACACATTGAATGGTGACCTGTTGAGATCACTGGATCCTCCAGACAGCAAGCAGTTGACGGCAAACCTGATCTGTATGTCTAGAGAGACATTTGTGATGATAAAGTTTGACCAGAATGTCGTCTGCAACTTCAGCATCAATGGTCGATTACAGAAACATATCAAACATAAGGATAATATTCAGGTTTGTTACATTTCAGCATTAATTGACTCATTAAACTAGACTTAGTTTTGGGCCTCCAAATTCAGGGTTAGGTGTTACTGGAACCCGAAGGTGTCCTTGGGCAAAGACAGAAACCACATGAGCCTCAACTACCCAGCTGTAAATGGGTAGCAGCAATGAAAAACCCCCCCCCCCCCCTCATCCCGAATGTGATGACACTGATGGAATGCGTGTTCGAGAGCGTTTAGATAAGATATGGGGCTTTCTTGGAGCTTTCTTCATAATTGAACTAAAATAAATTCATATAAACTAAACTAGACTTATTATCATAGAAGGGAAGGGAACAATGGGTTATAATTTCATCCAGTGATTGCAGGCCAAGACAGTGAACAAAGAACAGGGGTGTAATATTTAAAGGAATCCGGGATAAGGGCATATTTGGATGGGTTTTGAGTTCTTTTGAAAGTTTTATATCTGTTGAAATTCTTAGAAACTTATCAGACTTCATGGCTATGGAACTTCTGAGCATAAGGTTAATGATATATTGAAGAGAAATAATGTAAAGAAGCAAATTGTAATAGCATGTATAATATCATCACTAGCTGATGTCTGATTGCAGTTGGAGTTTCCATTTAAATTTCGTGTCACCAGGACCAGGGTACTACTGTGCATGATAAGAATTGTCTATCAAAATCAGGGGCGGAATAAGGACAAGTTTCACTGTGTTTGTTTGTGTACTTTCAGGCAATGACGCTCAGCCGTGATGGGCAGTACCTGATGCTGGGAGGTGATATTGGTGTTGTCGAGGTTTACAGGTCACATGACCTCACCTTGCTCTACTCGTACCCAGCATGTGACAGCAATATATGTTCCCTAGCTCTTTCACATGATCACAAGTAAGTTGTATACAAATGTACATGTAATAAAAAATTCTAATTTTAAGAAAATAAGCTGAAGAAATGAATATTAAAAACCAATTGAATCCCAAGGATGTTTGTCCTTACCCTGGATGTTGTAAATGATTCTGCCTTTAGAACCAGTCTGATCCTGATCTGCTCTGTTGGTTATTCATGATGTATATACTTCACCCCTAGGAATAGTGAATGCCATTCACTTCATGGTATTGTCCAAAATGAAAGACGGATGGTAATGTGTAGTCTAAAATAAGCATGTTTAGATTTTACTTTTAAAAGTGAAACATTTCAATATGGCAAATGGTAAATAGTTAGGCACAGCTCAGTAAGGTGATACTATGTACAGTTAACTATGTATATAACAACTCTGGATATAAATCTGGATATAACAAAATTCCGGATTTAACAAATAATTTTTCTGGATCCGATGATTTTTCCTTCTTTATTTAATACGAAAATGATATATGAATACAACAAACTCCGGATATAAAGAACAAATTTAAAAGGTCTCAAGGAGTTCGTTATAAACGGAGTTTACTGTTCTATGTATTCCAGACACATTGATGTTCATAAAAGAAACTATATATATGTATAAAATGCATTTCTATCTTCAGGTTTTTGTTGGTGGGTTTAGGTACAGGATGTTTACTGGTTTTCAACATTGACTTCAACAAGTGGCACCATGAGTACCAGGAGAAATATTAACACACCAAGATATACATGTACTCACTCACTGACTTAATGATGGAATTACATCACAATTTGACACAAAGCACATTTGGAAAATTCATACAACAAAATGAACAAAAATAATATATCACTGTCTTGCAGTGCATTTTTACTTTGAAAGTTTGACAATATTTTGTAATTTGTACTTTGTACCCTGATTTAGAAATGTAAAGACTGTTGTTTTAATAAGATTTCACCAGCACGTCAACGCACAGACAGTGTCATCTTTGTTATTATGATATTTATAAAATAATGTTTCATGTTTATTTTAAGTTTCTGATTTGTCAGTATAAGGCTTATTATATGTTAACCAATCAAAAGCACCAGATTAAGACTGATTGACAGACTTGTGAAAAATGGAAAAATGAAAATGGAAAAGTAGTAAAAAATAGTGAAAAACTTGAAATACTGTTTTTTTTTAAAGAAAAAGGAATATTAGTTCAACTGCAGTACAGGCTGAATGATTCTTAATACATTGTATCAATTAAACTGATGTAGTGAATTGTCTGGAGGTAAAATAAGCAATAGCTCATTCACTTGTGTAATTATGGAAATTATCTTGCCTGATGAAGTAACATATTGTGATACAAAAAAGACAGTGTTATACCAGGAGCTAGATATTTTTTGTATTTTGATAAATATACTCGGATTGAGATCTTAAAAATCTCATAAACTTTTTGCAAATGTACATACATGTACATGCAAATATAAGCAGGCATTCAAGTGTTTTTTTACACAGTTACTGATTATTATAACTTTTTGAGAAAAATTATGTTTTTTAATACAGAAGTGGGTCAGAAAAAGCATTGTGCATTTTTCTTTCAATGTAGAATTAAATATTCTAGAAGATCCAAGTTGACTATGTGTGTTGCAAGTTACATTTAGTTGTTTTTTATTTTACTTTGATGTTAGTCAGAATTCTTACTTGCAAAGCATGGTGATTCATGTAATTCACAGTTTATTTACAAAAACTATTAGAAAGGGCATTTTATTTTATGTTTTCCCAAGTTTTTGTACGATACCAACGTCATCTATCTGAAAAATAAAGTTCAATAAAAAATATTCTTCATTTATGCAAAGCACTAAACTTTGAACATGTCACATAAAGTCAAGATTTAATAGGTCCTAAGCTGCAGCCTAGTGTATCTAAAAACATAAGCAAGCAGGGTAGATAAATAAATACACCACTTTTGGTATTGAAGGCAATATTTGACTAGTGTATTGACTGGGTTAGGAGAGGCACAAGGACAGATTTATACTTATTTATACTAATTTATACTAATTTAAACTGACTTATTTACTCTCGAATGCGAAACAAGTTCTTACAACTGATAAAAATCGCTCTTGAGTCTTGGTGCAGATGGAATTGACCTCGACGAGAGGTTCAAAAGGATTGACTTACTCCGACTCTTGTATATTGTGTTAAATAATTTGACATTTTACTCATAAAACAAGGCAAGATTTGTTGTTGTTGTTGTAGATAATGTTATTTGTTACAGATATATAACTGAGATGTTCGTCCTCTGATTTTACTGGATTGATTCCAATCTTTGCAAACATTTGAAGTATTGTGTTATACATCAGTTATCAGGTTTATTTGCTGAGTTTTTTCTTTCTTTTACAATATTCATGAGTTTGGTTTTACCAGAAAATTTTTAACTAAGAAAGTTGCTTCAGTTTTCCAATGGTATAGCAAAAACGTACCGGTAGGTCTTTTCCACAGTAACTGCCAGCGATAAAGAAAATGCCAGATTAGTTTGACACATGACCATCAATTTTAAGCATCAATTTGTGATACATACCCTTGGATGCAATGGTGTTTGGTCTAGTGAAATCAGTGGTATGCATTTCTTGGAAAATATATATAATTGTAAAGGCAGTGGCTAGAGTTACGGTACAGTAACTACTACATGCTTAACATATCATTTAAGTATTTTATGTGTATAATATATAATAGGAAATTGTAGGCATAACAAATAATATTTATATAGAATTTTCATACATTTTGACTTTCCCCCATCTAACAGCAGCATGTGTCTCATAATCAAAGGGTCGTTCCAAAATGTTTTGGGATTCTTATTCCACACCATGTACTATAATATCATGATAGTAAAGCACTACACACATATTGTATAGATGGAGAACTGTTGAAATATGGAAAACAAATATCGTGCTATCATATAATAGTCATTATGAGAATGATGTTTGCTCTCATCGGGGGAGAATATAGAAGATTTTTCATTAGAATTATGTACGGTTTTTGTTTTTAGTGTGTTCTAATTTTGTTACAATTTTGTACACCTGACCTTACCTTTGTTGTTCCATGGTTTATTGTTTGCACAGGGTCAGTATATTTCATGCTGGCCCTGGTTTGTGTAAGGTCTGTTAAAACATTCCATAATAATTTTATTGAGAGAATGATTTCATATCTGCTTTAGTGCTATGTTTTGGTGAGATTGTTTTTGTTCTGCTTAGGTTGTATTCTGTTATATACAATATTCAGTTGCTTAGATCAGGCATTAGCTTTTTATTTTCCAAACATTAACATTTGCTTGTTTTGTAAAGAGACTAGGGGTTTTGAAATATATTGGAGACCAGTCTTAAATCACTGGCTTCTGATTGGCTAGAGGTTAGCTCATTTTCAAAAGTGACCAATCATAAGACAGGAGTTTGAGGCTGGTTCCCAAGAAAGTTTGATAACTTTTATGTCCATGTGTCAGGTAACAATTTCTGTGTTTTCTGGTGAATTATTTTTCAAAGTTTCAAATGTGTGTTTTAACACATCATTTGGTCACATTTTATTCAGGAATATATAAATCAAATAATAACAAACTCTTGCATAGAATATGTGAGTGTTTTCAGCGTCTAGGAAATGTTGATTCTTTATAAAATGGATGAGCTTTTTTGTAATTGTGCCTATCAGGTCCACCATCCTCTGAAGAGGCTATAATCGGTATGACCCGAATGGATAAGCTCAGAGAGCTTTTGTACTTAAATTGTACACAAAAGCAATAGTACAGAAAAGAAACAGTACAGAAAAGAAATGGTACAGAAAAGGTGAAAGTTAGTGTTACAGCTTGGGTAAATAACGACATGAACAAAGTACATATATCTGATGTACGTCCATGAATAATTTGGACATAAAGTGTAATGAGTTTGAATGAACCATTTAGTACATACAGTAGAGTGTACAGATCTGTAAATTGACTGTTTTGATATTTGCTGTGGTTTGGTACTCTGTTTGACATTTGTAATGAATGCTAGTTATATTTATTGAACTATTTGCATGAATATTCATCAGTGTTTGTTTGACAAAAATACTTGAATATTGATCAGTGTTTTTAGCAAAATACATGAATATTCATTAGTGGCTTGCTTGGCAAGATGTAACATGTATATTACTAACTGTATTTAATGATTTAAAACTACATATCATTTTAATGTTTGGGACTGGCAGTAAGTGGCCAAGGATGGATTTTAGGAGATGTTTGAATGAGGAAGTCTAAATAGTTGACATTATAATTTTTGTGGGTTCTAGAAAGGACATTGTATTATAACATTGATGGACATTCCATGTTTGCTTTTATTGTTAGCATCTAGAAAGATGTTTTGTACTTTTAAATTTATCAACTGAAGGTTTTGCAAAGAGTTATTTCTCAAACATGAATGTTGCGTTTTGCAGGTGCTCCTTATAGTTGACATGTCTGAAGCCAGAATAGGTAATGACAGTATATCCTCAGAATTAACCAGTACAGTGTACTTGCTACTTCGTCCAGTAGAGCTTTAACCATGGTGGTTTGTCATCTGTCTGGCCAAAAACTTGTCCTTGATAAGGTTCTACAGGTCACACTTTTCACTTGACTTTCATGAAATCCCTGAAACCTGTAATGGATGTTTTATGGGTCAGAGAGTCAAGGTCACAATGATCTCTGAAAACACTTTACAGGTCACAATTTTCATTCAACTTTCATCAAATTTGCTCAGAAGGTTCACTGCAACAAGTAGATGATCCCAATTGTCTTTGGAGTCATCATAGGTCAAGGTCACAGTGACCCAAACTTTTAAAATGTTGTCTGTTCAATATTTTGAGATCTATATGACCCACAGTCTTCAATGTTCATAGGATGATTGTTCTTACTGAAGAGATGATCCCTTACTGCTTTTACTGGATAACATTGCAAAAGATTTTCGCAAAACTGTCTTAGAAGTGTCCAATTAGTCCGGTAGAGCAATGCTGGTCCTTTTGGGGCTCTTGTTTTATTCACTTGAAGGTAGACCTCAGGCTAAGTATGAACAAATCGCAATTGCCTAATGACTGACTTGTTTCTAAAGGGTAAAACAGTAAATTAACGAAAACATACAGTCTTAATAATATAAAAGCCAGTGCGTTGTTTGCTTCACTACAGAAAGTGAATGGTAAAATGAGTTATTTTCAACTAATGTTTTGCAATCCATGTACTGTGCATTAAAACATATAATGGTTAGCTTATATAGAAGCAAAACAATTTTTGGATTTGTTGACTGCATGCTGCAATATGAATAGTATTTGCCGTATTAACTTTGGGTTGGGATTATTTCTTGTTTGTATTATCATTTCAATGGTTTTATGCTTACTCCATAATCTTCTACATACTTATATTGTATTTTTTAACTAAAAAAAAAAAAATGACATTTAATGGTTATCCATGCCATAAATGATAAACTACTGCACAAAATGATGGGCATTTGGAATAGTTTACATATTTTTTAAAAATCCACTCAAATGTATTTGCACTCAAGATTTAGAAAGTTCATTTGGGTGAGTTAGATATGCATTTGATTTGACTTAAATTAGATGCCATTGGTTGAAGAAGAAATGCTCCATGGGGCATGGAAGTAAGTATTATTTTCATGAAACAGTATATGTAGTCAGAGTTTTGTTTAGTTTTGATATTTTGATTTGCTTTGATCATTTTGTATGTCTTCATCATGGAAAACCTTTGGCAAAATTTGTATTTTAAATATACTGAAGGCAAAAAGAAACGCAGGGTAAAACTTCGTGGTGATTTGAAGGAATGTATTAGATGTTATATAAAGTAGTTTAAAGACTCTATTTTTTATCAGCAAATCAGTTTATGAACCCGTACATAATTGAAAAAAATCAACAATTCAATTTAAAAAGTGGAATGTGTATTTGCGAGAAGTAACAGAATATTGTATTTTTGTTACCCTGCGTTTCTTTTTCCCTTCAGTATATGATCATTTATATATGTGAATAAATAACTTTGTTTCTTCAATAAGGTGATAAATCTTAATTTAACACAGGTATGGATTTCAAAGTTACTAGCATTTATATATGGAGCTAAAAGCCTTCATTCAGAGCAGAATTGTCTGGTTTAGTATTGACTCATTTCTGCCCGAGATTCATTATTTTATGGAAACCAACATTCCTACTTTGCTATATAAAAACAAACCAACTTTTCAGTGTTTACCCTCTTTCTATCCCAGTATGAATTCTAATTAGTGTGTGCATCTTCAATAAAATCTAACTTGATATGTTAAAACAGTAGCATAGGACTGTATTATTACCGATTAATCCTTGCTCAGTACTGTAATTCCAGGTGTATTTTTGATAACTTCATTTTCACGAATTTTCCAGCGTCGCTAATTAAAAACTTTGCGAAATATTAATTTCAGAACAGATTTATTATAAAGGAAACATTTTATCATTAAATAATTCTCCTTTCGGAAATTCATCATGTGCAAATAAGTTAGTCTGGTATCAAAATGCGAAATGTTCATCACACAAAAGCTAGCCAGTTTGCAGGATGAATACAGGTGATAAAACATACAGCAGTTTGTTGATACAATTCAACTGGATATTATTGTTTTGAGGGCGAAATTAGGTGACTATATAACAGTTGCTGAACAGAGGGCATTTACTGTTTAAGTTGAAGGTCATAGCTACCCTTCAGTCAAGAATACAAACTCAACAACCATTGATGCGATGGAAACAAGAGTTTTAGAACTCAGTAAAGATTTATTAAATACACCTGTATAGTATTAGATGGTAGATCTTTAAGGAAGTTGAAAATCTATATATTCGTGTTAACACTGGGTAACAAATTCAATGTTTTATTACATCTCTTTTAGATAGAGAGTAAAGCCTGAAATATATTTTGCCATGTTTTAGGCAATGAACCATGGTTGTTCATACATGTATAAACCATTCCACTCACCTTTGTATGTTGTCTATATTTCATATTGATAATAAACTATTTACACAATTATTTTGTTATTTTCTCCATGATGTTGTGTTTGTTTCAAACTTTACTTACCCTGCTGGAGCAGAGACAGGTATTTCTACGTCTAAATAAATTTGACCATGATTCGGCTTCACATAATTATTGGCATCGTTTGCTGTTCTTTAATATGTATAATAAATATGTCTTGATAAAAGTTGACAGATCATGTCAAATCAACAAATAAATGAAAATGCAACCTTAATTCATACCAATTTATCAGACTTATTATTTTTTATTTTATATGAAATTAAGAAACGTCACAGCAAACAAGATGAATGGAACGTCTTCCCCAAAATATTAATTTGACAAACGGACTTGTCACGGACATTTTCATTTAAATTTAGGTATTGAGTGTTTGAGAACTTTTACTTTGCTACGTTTTGAGAAGTTTTACTTAAATCTTAGATACTGTAATCAAGATAACAATGAATTGATACAAACTATCGATGCGTCAACACTTCTTACGTTTTCAAGTTCTGTAAAAATTTTAGAAACTTGTAGCCTGATTTTAGTTAAGGTTTTTTTAATCCAAATCTAGTTTGCGCTTTATCATTTCAGGCAGCAAGTCCAGTTCTTCCTTTGGAAACGCATCACATTTTTTATTTTTTTAACCTTAACTTGTTCCATTTGTTCTTTAAGAGCTTTAATACGTTCTCCAAGAAGCTGCTCATTATTACGAAAATATCTGTAACACAGTCTTACATGCCTTAGCCTATTCTTTTTACTGCTTATCCGTGCCCATTGTGATTCAATTTTCTTTCTAATGAAATCTTGAAACGAAATATTGTCAGGAGTCAGGTCAATGATTTTTGTGTAATTCCTCTCTCTTTCGTGCAAGATGGTGGATCTGCACCAAGCTGTGTTCTGTGATCGAGTATTTTGAAGCTGCTATTTTAATCTCTCCCAAGCTAAACTCCGATGCTATAGCAATACTGATATTGTTTAGGTCATCAAGTTTGTATAGCTCTGAGAGTTGAATATGGTGGTATATTTCAACTGCATCTGCTACGTGCTTATCCTTCACAAGCTAAATCAGGAGAGTATGACATCGCTTTTCTAGTGCTTTGACTTGGTACTCTACAGCCAGTGGTAAAATTCCATACACGGTATTGCCTTAAATTACATTTAAATACATATATACGTATTTCAATACGATTTACTGCAAACATGTTACCTGAGATCGTTAAATATGAAATTAATCGTTCATTATCTATAACATATTAGGTCATTGAAATTAAAAAGAGGATAAAAATGACATTTCAACACTTACATGAGCAATTTGTTTTACGTCTTTTTTGTATAAAGTTATATACATGCATCAGTATTGCATATTGAGTGTTTCAATCGTTCAAAATTTTATCAAAATCATCATTTGTTGAAAATAAAAACAGCATTCGTTAGAAATAAATTGAATTGTATAGCGATGCCCCAAGTTTCGATAGCGTTACGATGGTGGTGTGCTTAAAGTTACAATGGCGAGAATATGTTTTCCATTGTAACTTTGTCTAGTGCCAACGAAACATATCGTCATTGAATATGGTAACCTCTGCGTGCCTTACATGTATTTTCTGTGGAAGTATTCTCTTTTCATGAAAAATATAAGATGAATTGAAAATAAAACAATTACTTGTCACACTTTCAATCCAGTCTGGATAGAAGCAACCCAGAAACTTCACAAAATCGTCATAATTCTTCCCAGGGAGATTAACTTCATTCTCTCCTTTCTCCTTGAAATCCGATTCTAACATAGCACGAAACACCGGCGAAGCAATACATAGTACAGCTTTAGATACATGTATTTTATGAGTGTCAACAATCAATGTCAGGTCAAACTGACCAGATTCACTGACAAAACTGTCGTCTACCATATATGCTTCAAATACTTCACCTGCTTCCATTGTAGTCCTGTCACCTTGATATTGAATCTTACCGTTTCATTTCAATACAAAATATCGATTTCGGAATTTTTTTTAATTGTCCTTCAATTGAATTATTGATTTAAACGTACTATGGGTAATTATCATTATGTGTAGTCTTCAACCGTATATAGTTCGAATACGAGCACTGAGCCGTAAATATACTAGCTTATTAAAAACAACTTTTAGAACTAGGAAAATATAAAGGTCGTGGCTCAAAGGTCAAATTCAGACAGTTCTATTACTTTTTATTGTATTTCTTTTAAACCGTTTTTATATTTCTTTTTCCTGTACTAACAGCTTCATGGCTTTACGCGCAAATATAGATATGTCCCTTGATAGAGAGACAGAGAGAAAGAGAGACAGAGACAGAGAGACACACACACAGAGGGGGGGGGGGGGGCAAACAGGCAGACAGTACTTCCCCAGCTTTTGAAAGTCCCGACATTTGCTACTCTGGGTAAAATAATCAAATAAGTTTATGTATGCAATTACTATTGGCAGGATTATGCACAAATTAAAGGGTAATTCGGCTTATTCATATAAAGCAAACAAGGTCTTGCTTCATCTATGTAACAGTTCACATTGCCATAGAATTTCTGTCTCTAATATCAGTCACAAAGATTAACTGGGATTTATTCTTACAAAATACAAATATTGAAGACACTGATTGGATATTTGAGAGTTATTTACTCTTCTCCAAGGCATAATCATTTACTCACAAGTACTCCTCTGCATGGTGACAAATCACGTTTATATTTATATTCCTCCTTTACTCGAGTCATTTCTACCATTTCTATTGTACAAATCGGTTTTATTCAGTCTTTGTCTTGCCTTGTGATCCTCTTAACTTGTTTATCCAAACCATGTCACTGGTGCAAAACTGGTCTTACCATATCTTTAGATTGAAAGAAACATAATCTAAGGTAGGCAAAGATCAAAGGTGAAATCTGCATTCAAATCTGTACATATGATTCATATTTCATTGCTGCTGTAGCTTCAAAAAGCAGAAAGTATGTCAGTAGGTCAAGGTCAGCCAATGTCGAAGTTGAAATCTAAACGCAAACTGTATAGTATACATAGTCCACATCTTATTAATTAATGGAGCTTCAAAACAGAAACAGGTCAGTAGGTCAAAGTTGAAATCTGAATGCATAACTATCCTATATAGTTTAAATTTCATTGATGCAGTAAGTAGGCAAGAAGGTTAAGTGACCCCGGATTTGACCCTGTTACATCAAAATCAGTAGGAGTAATCTACTGGTCAAGACCAGCACCACTATCTAGTTTGAAGGTCATAGGCAGTACTGGTTCTCCGGTTTAAAACATAATAGATTAATCTAGTTACCTTTATATCAATAGAGGTCACTTAGTGGTTAAAATCAACTGTCCATGGGGTCTGAGAGTCCTATGCCTGGTGGTTTTTCATTGCAGCTTTGTAATCCCATGGGAGTGGTCTATTTCGAACACCGGGGAACAATGTGAACAAACTTCGTAGAGGACAACTAGACAATGATATATGCTCTTGGCAATGCAGTTTCAGACAAGAACATATTGATTGTTTTCTTTTAACTCTATGTTCAAACAAGCCACCAAAAGGGCGTGGTCCGTTTTGACTCTAGTGACATTAATAAAACTTGGTAGAAGTACACTTAACAATGTTACATATAAAATATATAAGCTCTAGACCATGTGGTTTTTCCTGTAAGATTTAAGGAAATACAGGGGCATGATTTAAACAAACTTGGAAGAGGTCCACTAGACACTGTTACACACCAAATGTCTTAGCTCTAGGCTTTGTTGTTTTTGGAGAAGATTTTTGAAGTTTTTCCTATACAAGTCTCTGAAAAACAGCTTATAAGTTGTCTATATTTCATATTGAATGTAAACGATTAATTAATGTTATAAAGCAATGTGGAAAACATATTTAGATTACTTTCGGTTTTATAAGGAAGACGTACGTTTATTTTTACTGCACTTTGAAAACCAAAATGCTTTAACTTTCTGTTACGAAAATGTACAGTCAAAAGATTGTATCTTAATTAAAATGAGTTTATAGCAATATATCAAAGTGTGCTTCAATTTGCATAACATCTAATCTACATTGTATTTAAAAAAACCATTTTTGAAGTGAAACTGAGCGATGTTTTAAAAATAAGCACACACTAAAGGTATGGATACTGCAAATAGGCTGTGTTTTCAAACGTAGTCCATATTTATATATGGTGCAATTTCCTCAGTGAAGTTGTTAACATGTTGTGTTTTTTTTTCCGCTATTATTTGTTTGTTAATAAATAGTGTCTTTCTTAATATAAGCGTAGTGGTCTCAGAGGTGAAAGACTTGAATTCATGATAAAAAATAGCTGTATTAAAGCAATTTTATAGAAAACCGTACAAGCCACATTTATAGGTTTCAAACCAAAACAAAAAGGTATACATGTAGCACATATGAAACACGAGTTCGTCAAATACATGCCATGATTACGTCGCTGAATTACAAATTGGTTTCTGGGCAAGTCCAACACCAACCCATACTCAACATGCACTTAAATATTACAAAACAGTTATGGAAAGATTCAGAACTTTCGAGGCTGTTGTCGTAGCTACAATAGCAAACGTAAATTGGCTTGCCATAGGGATCTAACTTTTTTCTTCAATTCCTCTTAATAATGCAAGCCATCGCGTGACCTTGTATACTAAAAGGAGAGTACTTTGTGCACATTAACAAAGTCAACAAATAAAAGCTTTATTTAAGTGTGTTGGCACGTAGACATTGTTTAAGTGCATCTATAAATATATAGACACTTGATCTTTGAGATTTCTGCTCTTATGAGGAAACAATTACAATGTCATAATATATGTCTTATGTTTCATATTGTAAAAAATATTTCTAAACGCTAGTTAGTCGGTGATGTACGAAGTGAAATGAGTCATATCCCTGTCAATATTATGTATAACGAAAATGAATAGCATCAAATGTTAATTTATGTCAATCTTTTTGAAACACCGCGGCCATGACAATGATGACACGCCTACATCTATGTCAGCAGTACAGTAATTATGGCCGGACACATTGTCCGTTTTATCTTTTGACCATCCACTTTGTAAGTAAGCCACATTCAAGTTGCACGTCACATTATTAAGTTTCTAGTTTCTAAGAGTTTCGTGGTCACTGAAAATCTTATATTTTTATCATTCTTGGAACTCGCACTTATCAGTATGCTGAAACTTAGCGAAGTAAGACATTATTGTAGTGCCGTGAAACATTCACTTGATAGTTGGTTTTCTTTTTAGGGCGATTAACGATTTATTACAACATGTTGCTGTACATGTTTCTGCATTTAGTACAGAAACGAGACATTTTTCGATATGTGTTCTTCCTGAAAAAATACATTCATTTTATTGAGCGAATGTTTAATACTAACAGAAAATGATCTGCTAGATGTAAGGCATGCTCCTTTAGCACTATAAAATTAACAACGGGAAATGGCTAAGAGAATGTGAAAGATATGCCTACAATTTGTTAGCGTTGTATCAGCTACTTGACTTCACAGCCGTTGATGTAGCAAAAGCGCGTGTTTAATAGGTCATTGAATTATATAGAATGGTGCGGACACTAAATGCAAGGCTCGAACCTTTGACCAAAAGTTGTTGCTTTGACCTTTTTAAGGCAATACAAAACTTACAAACCAATTATAAGCGACGTTATTAACGTCGTGGAAATGCAAGAATGTTGAATGGACCAACGGGAAACACCCTTACAAAACAATTGTCAAATTTGGTAGTGTGGTTCATTATATACCAAACATTGATACATATGTATTGCCCTTAATAAATCGCCGGCAAATCCGTCAGTTTTCTTCTGGCAAAATGTCTTTCAATACCTTCTCTTCAGAATTCCACAACTCTAGCTTGAACGAAAGAACTCTGTTTCCATAATAGGACGATACTTCTGGTGAAAATACTATGCACTTGACAGGTTGCATGTGTTTGACACTATAAAGACGCATATTTCATCGAAGTCTGAACTATTTTTGCGATGTTTATAGGAATCAGTAATGGCTTTTTTCATTCCTGTATAAAATATTCCACCCATATTTAAACGTTTTCTTTACATAACGCTACCATAAACGTTTTAGTGAGTTTTGTGTATTTTGGAAGACACAAAATATGATGTATTAAGTTACATAATAATAATAATAAATTCTTTATTTAAAGAAGGTAACACATACAGAACGAATATTCATATGACTTAGTTTAAACATGGCCTTCTGAAAAAGAAAACATGAAAAGTACATAAAGAAAACTTAAATTTCAACTATACACAACTCAGTTATACACCATTCAGTATGACAATCACTCAATAATTCATAGCAAAATTTGAACTCCATTTACAGTCAAATTTGTTAAAGACCGCTAGTAGTGAAACAAATCAGGAGGGCAAGAGAAGATGTCATTTAAGAACTCATGTAAATGAAGTAAAGGTGTTAATGATGACCTCAATCATACATATTAATCATTTTTCCAGCGAGTGACATTTGCTCACAAGTTTGACTGTAAATAAAGAACAATCATACGTCATTTTTCACACGATACACATACGTGCTGTAGCAGTGTTATATTTCATCCTTTACATAGATCTGTTTAGTCCAAACCTAGTTTGCGTTTTAAAAGTTCAGGCAGCAAGTCCAGTTCTGTCTTTGGAAACACATCGCCTTCTCTAACATGCCTAGGTGGGTTTTTTTTTAAGTCATCTGTAAAAAGTTTAATCGTCTTTTGAAGCAGCTGCTTATCATTACGAAAATATCTAAAACATAGTCTTAGATCCCTTAGTTTATCAGCTTTACTGATTGGTTCATACCTCAACCGAGCTGATTCAAGTTCCTCTCTAATGAACTCTTCATACGAAGCAGCTTCACATAGTCTCGTACTGCTTTGAAGACTTTTATCATCCCTTCTGTGTAATTCCTCTCGTTTTCGTGCAAGATGGTGGATCTGCACCAAGCTGTGTTCTGTGATCGGGTATTTTGAAGCTGCTATTTTAATCTCTCCCAAGCTAAATTCTGATGCTATAGCAATACTGATATTGTTTAGGTCATCAAGTTTGTATAGCTCTGAGAGTTGAATATGACGGTATATCTCCACTGCGTCTGCTACGTGCTTATCCTTCACCAGCTGAATCAGAAGATCATGGCATCGCCTTTCTAGCGCTTTGGCTTGGTACTCTACAGCTAGTGGTAAAATTCCATACACGGTATTGCCTTAAATGACATTTAAAATACATTTGTATCTAGTTTAAGTACGATTTTACTGAAAATAGTTTTCCTGAGATCGTATAATATACAAGGCCGTTTAGATTAAAAAGAGGGTAACAACGACATTTCCAAACTGTTACGACTGGCTATGTATAATATATATCTATTCTTAGAGATGTAAAATCAACATGATCGCATTTAAGTTGTGATTGTCAATCGTTCGAAATTTTATCAAAAATATTTATCAACCTCATTTATTGAAAATAAAATGAATAGAAACTACAGTCGCCAGAAAAGATACGATTCCATGCATGTTTTGTTTCGGTTTCGGTGGATTATATGAAAGCGTTGGTTGTTATGTGCTCTGATTTTTTCGGTTCGGTTTCGGTATATGAAATAGCCTTTATAAAAGATTACTGTATATAATACCTCTGCGTTAATACGGTTGTTAATGTATATACATGTATTTTCTGTGGAGATATGTTCATTTTCTTTTTTTCTGGCCGACCCTAGAATCTCTCCTCAGGTGAAATTGCCAAGCAGGCTGAAGAGACAGATCATGCATATGGGAATCCGGGTACCAGACCATAGCTCTTTACGAATAGACCTCCTTGGTTCTATTACATGCAAAGTGTAGAGACTACCTCTTGGTTTCAAACCAGTCCATCTCTAGATGGATTGGAAATACTGAAAAGCGTTTCTGAAATGTCCAATGCCCTGACCAGGATTCCAACCGGGGACGTCCGGATTGCTCTTCGTGAATAAAAGAAGTAGACTTGAATATAACACACTTACTTGTCACATTTTCAATCCGGTCTGGATACAAGCAACTTAGAAACTTCACAAAATCGCCATACTTCTTCCCAGGGAGATGAACTTCACTTTGTCCTTTGTCCTTGAAATCCGATTCTAACATAGCACGAAACACCGGCGAAGCAATACACAGTACAACTTTAGATACATGTATTTTATGATTATCAACAATCAATGTCAGGTCAAACTGACCAGATTCACTGACAAAACTGTCGTCCACTACATATTCTTCCATTGTAGACTTGGCACCTAACTAATGAATCTTGCCTTGTTTCAAAACAAATACCGCTTCCGGAAATGTTCAAATGTAATCCTTGTTTTTGAAAATTTTAACGCAAGTGGCTAGCGAACCGGAATCGGTGCTCTAGACTACGTTATTAGTGAACCGGAAGGTTTTTCCTGGGCATATTTCTGCCAATATCAAAGATACCAATGTAGGTGTAAAAATGTGTTTCTTAATTTTTCTTTACAGAGTTTTCAAATCCGAAAGTCATTTTGTCCCTTGTGATAACGCTGTCTCGATCTTGTAGCGCCGGCATAATCCATCCGCCAGTTTGATTTCACAGAAAAATGGCGGATAGCTGTTGCCAATGCTACAAAACAATACCACAGGTAAATAGCATGTGAGTTAGATTTGATTTAACAAAGTAAAGATATATAATTGTTACACCATGCGTTTCGACATAATTTGCTAAGTCATTCATAATCTTATTTCGTCGACCATGGAAGTCACATTATTGTTCCATATCAGTTTGCGAACTGTAGTTGATTGTTGCTGACTACTTTAAGTACTGTACGCGTCTACTTGGTCCCCACAGGTTAATCGAATGCAAGGCAGTATCTCTCTTACGTCTTTATGATGACGTCAAGGGAGCTGTCCCCAGAATATATAAACGCCCTCCTGCCCCCAACCCTTCTCTTTGGTAACCAATCAAATTCAACCTTTGGGTATACTAGCTGGAAATTGCAGTCAGGTAAATTTCTCCTATTTCTGGCTTCAAAATTTTGTTTTTTAGGCATGACGGGAGACATGCCAGGGTCTCAACCAGATATTAAGCTAACATAAGTGCTCTTTTGGACGGACCTTGATAAAATTCTCATCAAATCAAATCAACCCAGGAGTTCTGTGTCAATCGCTCATTATAAAGAACATACGCCAGTATAGTCAAATTCGCTTCATCTCCATATTGTAACAGTTCACCAGTAATGACTGCAGCTGAAGGGAATAATTAACTCATTCATGACTTGCTGCGGTGTCATTGCTGGACAAATCCCTTGAAGTGACCTCTTGTATAGACATTGACGTTCCCTGTGGGCGTAAGTGGAAGGCAGCATTAATCGCTACCGGGTCATTTACAGATATATATTGTGAGGACATGATTGACGGTTAAGTTTCTTTCATTTTTTGAACATGGATGTAATAGTTAGCCTGTATGTTGTTATACCCCCAAAACGAAGTTTAGGGGGGTATATAGGAGTCAACCGGTGGTCGGTCGGGCGGTCTGTTGCATTTTCCTTGTCCGGAGCATAACTTGACAACTACTAGTTGGAATTCAATATTACTTCATACAATGGTCAAACACATTGAGAGGAAGTGCAGTGCACAAAAACCGTAACTCCATCTTGACATATTACAGAGTTATTGCCCTTTGTTCCTTTTCCTTGTCCGGAGCATAACTTGAAAAGTACTAGTTGGAATTCAATACAATTTCATACAATGATGAAGCACAATCAGAGGAAGTGCAATGTACCTGAACCATAACTCTATCTTGAGTATTTACTGAGTTATTGCCCTTTGTTACTTTTCCTTGTCCGGAGCATAACTTGAAAACTACTTGTTGGAATTTAATACAATTTCATACAATGATCAAGCATAATCAGAGAAAGTGCAGTGTACAAGAACCATGACTCTGTCTTGACTCATTACAGAGTTATTGTCCTTTGTTACTTTTCCTTGTCCAGAGCATAATTCGTAAACTACTAATTGGAATTCAATACAACTTCATAAAATGATCAAGCACAATGAGAGAAAGTGCAGTGCACAAGAACCATAACTCCATCTTGACTAATTACAGAGTTATTGCCCTTTGTTCCTTTTCCTTGTCCGGAGCATAATTCGAAAACTACTGGTTGGAATTCAATACAACTTCATACAATGGCCAAGCACAATGAGAGGAAGTGCAGTGCAAAAGAACAGTAACTCTATCTTTACTCATTACAGAGTTATTGCCCTTTGTTACTATTCCTTGTCCGGAGCATAATTCGTAAACTACTAGTTGGAATCCAATACAGCTTAATACAATGGTCTAGCACAATGAGAGGAAGTGCAGTGCACAAGAACCATAACTCCATCTTGACTAATTACAGAGTATTGCCCTTTGTTCCTTTTCCTTGTCCGGAGCATTATTCGAAAACTACTGGTTGGAATTCAATACAACTTCATACAATAGTCAAGTACAATGAGAGGAAGTGCAGTGCAAAAGAACAGTAACTCTATCTTTACTCATTACAGAGTTATTGCCCTTTGTTACTTTTACTTGTCCGGAGCATAATTCGAAAAATATTCGTTGGAATTTAATACGACTTCATACAATGGTCAAGTACATTGAGAGAAAGTGCAGTGTACAAGAACCATGACTTTATCTTGACACATTACAGAGTTATTGCCAAGAACAATATCTCTCTTTAGTTTGTTTGCAAGGTATTCTGTTACTACGAACTTCCTCAGTTTATAAAGCAGTCTTTTGGGGGTATTAATCACATTTAGTGATAGCTCTAGTTTGTTGGAGTACATAAATGGAACCATAAATAATACTGGGAGTCTTTTACAAATGTTTATCTGTGGAGAGTACCCCTCCCATACCCTTATACAAGGGTAATTCAACTATCTGTGTTAACGCGATACCAAAATAAATACGTACGTGTTACATAGTAATAAAGACCTGCAAGGGTACAGGTTTATCTCCTACTCAACACTGTCGAACCCACATAGTGACCACTCATTCCTTGTCATTCTGTACTTTGTTCTACGGCCATTAGGCAGGTGGTGCCGACAGAAGAACCGATTTCAGAAGCAGTATGCTTCACAGAAAATATACCAAATACTTACCTAATAAACACTGTTAAAAATCCCCCACCCCTTTGCCCACGAGTTTCCCTGCATTATGACAATACTGAAACAGTATCTTAAACATATACAGCTGAATCACTTACTGGTTGTATTAACAAGAGCTGTCAGTAGGACAGCGCGCTCGACTTTTTAGTGCTTGCCAATAAACAAAACTTTGACAGTTAAGGGCACACAAGACTTTAACTAGGAATTTCTAAGTACAAATCAATAAGCATTTTCACAGAATTATCTTCCTTTGCTTACAGATAGGTCTCATGATGGTACATAAGTACTCCAACTTTCAAAGTAATATCTTAAATAGTTAAGTCAACAAGTGGACAAGAATGAAAATTTTAACTGAGTTTCTAAGTCAAAAAGGGCCATAATTCAAATAAAATCCTTGACAGAATTACCTTCTCCTGCCCATGTTTGGGGATCATGATGGTAAACAAGTATTCCAACTTTCAAATTTATATCTCAAACAGTTTAGTCAAAAAGTGGACTGGTACGAAAAACTTAACCAAGATTCTAAGTCGATAAAGGGCCTTAATTTTTAAAACAAATCCCTGACAGAGTTACCTTCTCTTGCCTACAGATGGGGGTAATGATTTAAGCAAGCATTCAAAGTTTCAAAGCAATATCTCAAAGGGTTAAGACAATAAGTGGATTTTACCCATATTCAATGTATTTTCTAAGTAAAAAAGGGGCATAATTCTGTCAAAAACCTTGACAGAGTTATGTACTCTTGTCTGTAGATGGAGGTTATGATGGTAAACAAGTATGGTAAGTTTCAAAGCCATACCTCTAATAGTTTTGAAATAAAGTGGGGTGGTACGAAAAACTTAACCAAGGTGTGACACCAACGCCGACGCCGGGGTGAGTAGGATAGCTACCCTTTTCTTCGAAAAGTCGAGCTAAAAATTGATTAAAGGTATGAGACCACTGAATCGTGTGTAATCCTACGTGTAATAAACTTAAGAGAATCACCACTCTACCTATAACCATCAGAAATAACTCTGAATATACAGGGTTTTGTATGAATAAATTTATTTATACTAATTTAATTATTCTCGGTTGCGAAACAAGTTCTTACAACTTATATTAATCGCTCTCGAGACTCATTCCAGATGGAATCAACCTCGAAGAGAAAGAGGCGATGTGGAATTATTTGTGTCTTGCCTAAGGACACTACCGACATGGCAATGGTAGGGATCAAACCCGAGGCCCTTTGATCCTGAGGCGAACGCACTACCACTGCATCACAGCTTAAATAAATAAATTAATATTTTGAGTCCATGTTGGTAAGAATTACATCTAACTCCATATTGGTTTGGAAGTTTATTCAAAAGTAGTGGTTGCTCCTTCAGTTAGTGGGCAACTTTTTTTTCAGCAGCCCGGTAACCGGACGAGCAGCCTACACTCGTGTTATACTGGTCGACCGGAAGTCAGTTTTTCATTGTATAAAAGACATCTTGACAGTGTAAGTACAGTAATACAGTACAAGTGCAAACACAATGGTAAGACCACTAAATTGTGTAAAATCCTATGTGCCCAAGTACATTTAAGAGAAATACCACTCTATCTATAATAACCAACTACTTCTGAATATGAGCGTTGTGCATAAATAAATATTTTGAGTTCATGTTGGTAAGATTTAGATTTAACTCCATTGGTTTTGTAGTTAACCTAAAAGAACTTTCTCCATAGCTCCTATTGGAACAGGTCAATATAACAATGTGGGGCAATATCTTCATTGGGAACAACTGGGAACCAGCTCCGTACGGTCTTGTACTCGTTAAAACATTCAGAGCCACATACACTTTTATGTCGTCCTTGATGCAATAAAGTTAAATACCAGCATATAACAACAGGTACTCTTTATATTTTCATTGTCCCCAGGGGTTTAAAGTAAACTTTAAAACTTTAAAGTATGGGATTAATCAAACTTAACTTAAATTATCTTTTAATGTTCCCTGAAGGATGCAGATAAATGCCTGTGAGGGAGTACATGTAAAAACAAAACAAATATTTTGTTCGCTACTAGCAATTTAATAAAGTAAAAAGAGCAGAAAAAATACCAGATGTGTACAGAGATCAGCAATGTAAATGTTATTAATGGTATATAGTTTATACATTAATACCCACTGGCACCAGAGTACTACACTGCCCTGTAATTTTAACAAAACAATACCCCAAAATATACCTAAACAAACACCCTATCATGAAAAAAAACAATGGTAAAAAGTCATTTTCTGACAAACCCCCGTATACACTGTTCTGTATTATTCAAAGCTGCTTATCCACAGTAAGTATTTAGAAACAAGAGGCCCAAAAGGGCCAGTTACGCTCTACTGGACTGACTGGCCAGTTCTGAAAAAGTTTTATGAAAATCTTTCGGAATGTAATCAGGGAAAAGCTAATAGGTCACTGTGCCCATGACTTTGGCCCACTGACCCCCAACAGTATGAACCATCAACTCAGTAAAACCAATCATCCTATGAAGTTTCAAGACTGTGTGATAATTAGATTTCAAAATATTGAGTGGAAATGATTTTCAAAGTTTGAGTCACTGTGACCTTTACCTTTGACCTACTGACCCCAATAGCAACAGGAATTATTTACAGGTTGCATGCAACCTTCTGAGCAAGTTTCATGAATCGTCAAATTGTGATCTGTTGTGTTATTAAGGAAAAGCTAATTGAGGTTACTGTGATTTTAACCTTTGACCCGCTGACCCCAAAAACAATTGGGGTCATCTACATGTTGCAGGAAAAATTCTGAGTAAATTTCATGAAAGTCAAATAAAGAGTGTGACCTGTAGTGTTATCAAGGAAAAGTATAGATTTACCACTTGCCATAATCTCTCCTAAATCATAGGCATTAAAGACATTTGAAGAAACTCTAAATTCTACAGCAAAATCTGTGGGCAAGCAGTTTTCAGTTTACAAAGATTGCAGGCCACGTGTTATGCTGTTTTGTTACTGTAACCTTAAAACTTTCTAATATAAATGCTAGCATAAAATGTTTTGATTTCTGAATTTTGGTACATTCAACACAAATACTTTGTGATTGTATTTCAATGAAATCATGGTCTTTATCACATTATGCAGGTAAAAGGGAGATAACTACATTTTACTGAAAGTCTAGGGCTCAAATGTGCTTAAACAAATTGACTTTAAATGAACCCGATGTGTAAATCATTACTGTACAATAAATCACAGCTACATGTAGCAATTTTCAAAATTAGAAAAACAGTAACAGTGGTAAGTATTTGTTTGGACAATTAAAATAACACGTAAGTTTCTGCAATGGCATATAAAAAGGTTGTAAAACAGTTTTAACATTTATGACTAACAAATAAATTGTATGGTCAATATCTAGACCAGAAAATGTACACGTTAAACAGATGACTGAAAAGCACAAACAACACGTGAACGGAGTAAGAAGTTCCAAACCAGATATGAAGAGACCAGATGAACATTTGACAAAAATTAAATTAAAATCCTTCATAGGGTTTTCGAGGTACTCTGGGTGACTTTTGACCCTTAACCATGACATTCACCCATGTGAGCTTGAAAATGTGATTTCAAACATGAAACCCAAAGATTTAAGAAAATCCATCACACATCTAAATCCCATACCAAAGTCCTTAACTTTGTACTTGAAAAAAAAATCTGACTAGGAAATAGTTTAGACAATCTGTCAAGTAAGCAATTAGGTAATGTATAAACGTTTCAATTTTTTGCTATGACATTCATATTGTGAAGTGGTCTAAAACCACTTCTACATACTACAAATATGAAAATAAGCCACCCAAGCTTAATCCCATATGAAGTTTAGTTTCTATTCCCCTGGCAGTTTCCAAGGACTGTTTTTGGAACATGAGACAGACAAGAATGCATGCATTTTTCAAAATGAACAATGACTGATTAAAACAGCTCAAACAAAGCAATTACTGCTTAGGTGAGGAACAAATGATACCATTTAATAAAACTGCAAGACCCTGTGTATCAAAATGACTAGCAATGTAAGCTGCAAGAACACAAACTGGCTAATACAAAGATTGCGACACCTTAATGCTATTAAAAACACTAGTGACCGCACTCAGCAAAACAACAATCCTAGAAGATCTATGGTAAATCTGAGCCCAACTATTTGATAAGCAACATTTTTAGTCATTGTTAAAGGAAAATTAAATGTAATCATTGTGGACACTATCATGATAACTTAATTGCTATCATATATTGTCTCTCTGACTGCCTGTGATAGGTAAGCCAACGGTATGGATTCAGGTCAGATGGGGAACAGAACTGATATGAAGGTTGATATAGATCTACACATTTTGCATTGTTCTACTGATAGTCTAAGAGCACTTCTATAAAATCTTAGAGAAAACACACAAGGCACTACTAACATTTTTCGAGAAAGAGATGAAACTATATACTTCAAACATCACAGGTATTTTTTTAAAGAAAACTTTTTTATTTTTGACGTCGAAGTACTTATTTCATAGTCAGACATCTATTTCATGAGTCAAAAGTACTAGATATGTCCCTGTTCTTCATAATTCACGAAGGGTAACGTACATATGCAACTTCAAATGTACGTCAGAACATAGTCCTATTACGAGACCCCTCAGGCGCTCAGTTCCCATGGTGCTCCTCAGATATGTTTTAAAAAGCATCAGTATATGGTGGAGACGACATTGCGAAAAGTCCCGCTCAGGAGAATGTGTTTACAAACATCAATCGGATACCGAAAGTGGAGCGGTACTTATTTTTCCAGGAGGCGGACTCGAGAGTGATTGGATAAGCTACAACGAGCTAAAATGAATTAGTATAAACTAATCGGATACCGTACATAAACAGCGATATTATGCAAAACTTACATATACGTTTAGAAAAAATAAAGGAACTAAACATTGAAGACGAAATCTTTAAAACTGTTTGAGACTCTTTTATTATATGTAGAGTGTTTGAAATGTGTTATAATTTCGAGTGTTTGAAATGTGTTATAATTTCGTCATGGGTGTAAAGATTACCACTAACCGGGTAAGTGATCGATTTTTATTGGAGTGTTTGCCTTAAAATCATTTTCATTGTTTCAAGCCGTTATTTTATTTACATGCACGGGCGTATATGCGTAGGGCAGGTAAGCCCATTGAGAGTGACTCGATAAGCTACAAACTTTCTTCACAATTGAGCTAAAATAAATAAGTATAAACTAAACTAACACCAAGCCTTACTTTGACCTCCAAGTTTAGTTTAGTTTATACGAATTTATTTTTGGTCGATTGTGAAACAAGTTATCCAACTTATATTAATCACTCTCGACACCTCCAAGTTTAGGATACCGGTGTTGTACACGATGTGACATGATGATTGAAAAATCTGAACATTTTGTCAAACACATGCATGAAGAAGAACAAATGTCCTTCTGTTTGAAAACATAAATGTAGAGTTATTTCGCGGATGCGTTTAGTCCAATTCTAGCTTGCGCTTTATCATTTCAGGCAGCAAGTCCAGTTCTTCCTTTGCAAATGTATTGCCTTGTTTGAAGTACCCAGCTTTTTCTTGTTTCAGGTCATCTTTTATAAATTTTATAGATTTTTCAAGAAGCTGCTCATCGTACCGAAAATATCTATACCACAGCCTCGCAGCTCTTAGTTTATCAATTTTGTTAATTGGTACGTATATACTCTGGCACTGTGTTGATTCAATTTCCCGCCTAATAAAATCTTTATACAAAGCATCTTTACCAACTCTCTTGCTACAAAGACTTTCATCGTCCCTTTTGTGCAATTCCTCTCGCTTTCGCGCATGATGGTGGATCTGTACCAGGCTGTGTTCTGTGATTGGATATTTTGAAGCTGCTCTTTCAATTTCAGACAAGTTAAAGTCGGATGCTATAGAAATACTGATAGTTTTAAGGTGATCAAGTTTGTACAGCTCTGAGAGTTGAATATGGTGGTATATCTCCACTGCATCTGCTACGTGCTTATCCTTCACCAGATGAATCAGGAGAGCATGGCATCGCCTTTCTAGTGCTTTGACTTGGTACTCTACAGCCAGTGGTAAAATTCCATACACTGTATTACCTTAAATGACATTTGAAATACATGTATATGTAGTTTGAATAAGAATTTACTGAAGACATGTTTCCTGAGATTGTTTAATATCAAATAAATTGTCCATTACCTATTGCAAATTAGAATCATTTAAATCGACAAGAGGAGAACAATGAATTTCCACACTCATATGAACAGTTTGTTACGACATCAGTATAGAGTCTGGGAAAATAGTACGGTCAGTATCGTATTTATGTTGCTTTTATTGAGTGTTTCAATCGTTCGAAAATTTAATCAAAATATTCAAGTTATCACCATCAAATAAAAAGATAAGTATCGATTCGAGACGCATGAAATTTTGATAGCGATGCGTAAAGTTTCGATAGTGTTACGATGGTGGTGCGCCTACAAGTTACGATAGCGATATTCTGTTTTCGATTAACGGTAACTTCGCCTATCGCAAACTAAACTTCACATATCGTCAATGTAACTTCGTGCAATGACATCGAAACTTTGCTGTATCGTCCGATGGATTGATAGACAAAAGACAATTACATCTAAACGGAATCGACACCGAACATCGAATTCTTATTGTTTCGAATAGTCGGCTAGTGCTTCGCATATATGCACCAAATCTTTAATTGAAAACGTCTAGTAGCATACATGTAGGTAAAACTGGCTGACAACGTGGATGAAAATACATTCGACTATCTCTACCAACGTGTGGTTTTAATTATCTTTTGAAACCTTGTCCCATAAAAGTTGTCTGTTGAAATACATGTAATCATTTCTATTTGTCGTAAGACAATCCTGTTCGAGATAGTGTTTGTGTCAACAAGGAACTAAATATATTATGTGTTCTGATTTTTTTCGGGTCGGTTTCAGTATATACATGTATCTGTGAAATAGCCTTTATGGATCACTGTTTATGATAACCTCTGTGTGCCTTACAGTTGTTAATTCCAAAGGAGGCACGTTAAAAATCTGTTTTACACAGCTATGTTAAATTCTTCTAATTCAAACGTGCTCAGCCGATTTGGTTAATACATGTACTTTCTGTAGAGGTATAGATCTACTCTCTTCATGAATAAAATAAAAAGTAAGACTTGAATATTAAACACTTACTTGTCACATTTTCCATCCGGTCTGGATAGAAGCAACATAAAAACTTCACAAAATCGCCATATTTCTTCCCAGGGAGATGAACTTCACTCTGTTCTTTCTCCTTGAAATCCGACTCTAACATAGCACGAAACACCGGTGAAGCGATACATAGTACAGCTTTAGATACAAGAATTTTATAATTGTCAACAATCAATGTCAGGTCAAACTGTCCAGATTCACTGACAAAACTGTCGTCCACTTCAAATTCTTCCATTGTAGACCTGACACCTAACTATTGAATCTTCCCTTGTTTCAATACATATACCACTTTCGGAAAATGTTCAAGTGTTATCCTTGTTTTTCAAAAATTTAAAGTGGCTAGCGAACCGGAATCGGTTCTCTAGACTACAATACTAGTGAACCGGAAGTTTTTCCCTGGACATATTACTGCCAATATTATAGGTATCAATGGTGTAAAAATGTGTTTAATTTTTCTTTACATAGAGTTTTCAAATCCGAAAGTCTTAACATTGGTTTACATTTTGTCCCTTGTGATAACGGTATCTTGATCTTGTAGCGCCGGCATAATCCGTCCGCCAGTTTGATATCACAGAAAAAAGACGGATAGCTGTTGCCAATGCTACAAAACAAGAACACAGGTAAATAACATGTGAATTTGGATTTGAATTAACAAAGTAAAGAACTATTGTTAGACCATGCGTTTCGACATAATTCGCTAAGTCATTCATAATCTTATTTCGTCGCATTATTGTCACGTAGTGAAATGGAGTCAGATTTCCTATCACCGATCACTCAATACCTGGAACACTTCCCCACCTTTTTACAGTAGTGCTCCTTCCCATTTCCGTTATTTAATGCTATGATTTAGCGATATTGTCAACGGTCCCACATCATTTTGCGAACTATAGATGATTGTTTCTAAGTACTGTATGCGTCTGCTTAGTTCCCACAAGTTCATCGAATGCAAGAGAGTATCTCTCTTGTGTCTTTATGATGATGGGAGTTCTCAGTAAAGTATAGATATAAAGAACATACGCCAGTATAGTCAAATTAGCTTCATCTCTATATTGTAACAGTTCACCAGTAATGACTGAAGGGAAGAACTCATTCATGACTTGCTGCGGTGTCATTGCTGGACAAATCCCTTGAAGTGGCTTCTTGTAGACATTGACGTTCCCTGTGGTCGTAAGTGGTAAGCAGCATTAATCGCTACAAATACATATTGTGAGGACATGATAACGGTTAGGATTCTTTCAGTTTTTGAACATGGATGTAATAGCTAGCCTGTACATGTATGTTGTTTCTCTTGTTGGCATACATAAATGGAACCATAAATAATACTAGGAGTCTTTTACAAATGTGTATCTGTGGAGAGTACCCCTCCCATACCCTTATACAAGGGTAATTCAACTATCTGTGTTAAAGTGATACCAAAATAAATATGTATGTGTTTACATGGTAATAGAAATCTACAAGGGTACGGGTTTATCTCCATCTCAACACTGTCGAACCCACATAGTGACCACTCGTCATCCTGTACTTTGTTCTACGGCCATTAGGCAGGTGACTGGTGTCAGAAGTGGTATGCTTCACAGAAAATATACCAAATACTTACCTCATAAAAACTGTTAAAAAATCTCCACCCCTTTGCCCATGAGAGTTTCCCTGCATTATTACAATACTTTAACAGTATCTTAAACATATACAGCTGAATAACTTACTGGTTGTCATAAAAAATTGATTAAAGGTGTGAGGCCACTGCATGTGTTATCCTAAGTATCATTAACTTAAGAGAATCACCACACCTATTATTATTACCATCCGCTCATCCCGGAGGTTGCGGGTTCGAGTCCCACCAGGGTCACGACCGTACTTCCTCATATGACACCAGTAATGGGTTTTCCAGGAAACGGACTCGAGAGTGACTCATTAAGCTTCAAGCTTTCTTCACAATCGAGCTAAAAATAAATTAGTATAAATTAAACTAATTACAGCATCAGAAATAATTCTGAATATACAGGGTTTTGTTGAATAAATATTTTGAGTCCATGTTGGTAAGATTTAGATTTAACTCCATTGGTTTTGTAGTTAATCTAAAAGAACTTTCTCCATAGCTCCTATTGGAACAGGTCAATATAACATTGTGGGACAACATCTTCACTGGGAACAAGCTCCATACGATCTTGTACTCGTAAAAATATTTAGAGCCACATACACTTTTATGTGGTCCTTGTATATTTTTTTTTAATTTATTTAAAAATTTACACATAATTTCTATAGCAGTTACATAATCTATGGACGTGACTGACCATCAGTTTTCAAATAGTGGGTCCGCTTGACGTCGAGTGGATTTAGCAGCTCTTAGGGTTCCATTAGGCTAGTTCTACTGGACCCAAAGACCTGTAACAGTTGGTACGAACCATCTTAAGCCTATATAATGTGACTAAACTGTAGAAATCATGATATCGTCACCCTAGTGCGAAAAACTCAATAAGTGCACTGTTATTTCATTGCATTTATTAGTTTTTGCACTAGGATGACGATGTAAAGACTTCATCTTGATAGTGTAAGAACAATAATACAGTACAAGTAGCGAATCTATGTCAGCAGCGCATACATGGTTTACTCATATGCAAACCCAACCTATGTAACTAAGTTGTTTTGACCTTAATAACTATTGTAACTAGATGTTATTAGACACCAATTATACACATGATTCTATGTTTGTACATTTTATCACGTTTTACGGCACTTTCTGCATGTGCATGCAACGTCTAATCTGTATGCTGAGACGTTCTGCGTTGCAAATGGATGAGGGTAGACATATTGGAGGAGATTCAGCTCGTTTTTCTTCACTTTCATGCAAAGACGAAATTGAGTCAAGTAAGTTTCAAGTGGATTCAGCGATACAAGCTTTTTCTTTGTTTAAAACTTTCTTTATGTTAGATGCGAAACTGAATTATTTTAAATAAACTTTTGCTAAGATTGAAAAAGAAAAGCTACCTATTCAGTTCAAGAAAGAGTTACAAAATTCAGTATGAATTTAACAAGGACATTCTTAAGGGAATAGAAGTACAATGTAGTTGAAAATGGCAAGCATTTTGCCCTCAAAAAGTAGGAGATATAATAGATAAGATAGTAACTATAGCTGACCCCCCACCCCCACCGAGGGCTGGAAAACGGTGTCCGAATACGAAAAGCCTCAATCGGGTTTGGATAGCGATGACGAAAACAGGATCAAGCAAGCACAGGCAAGGGCCCTATAAGAAATTAAATCAAAGAAAATCCGTCTCTTGCCCGCAGTTCTGCTCCCAACAATATTAATAACCCTTTGAATGAGTTCACGGCTTTCAAGGTCAGGGAAACTTCTCCGCAGAACGGTATCTGCAACCAGTGGGTCCCACTTTTCGTCCCTCACGTCATAGGACGCCCTGTGGATTTAGAGCCCGTGTCCGCCGAGATTGTACCACCAGATGTCAATTTCGGAGCCAGGTCGTCCCCACTCCTTTTAGCAAGTATGTACCAGAAGACATATTCGATAAAACTATTGCCCGTTTTAACCACTCCTATTCAGTTGTTTGTTTTATGTACATGTATGTTTCTTATATAGATATAAAGTGTAATTAGATAAGTAAATTACACAACTTATATTTGGTTGAATGAAATGAAAGCAAATATAATAACCATTTTCTCACGAAATGGCTGCCATCTTGGTTTCCATTGAAACTAGCATGATGTCAACTGTCGGTCCTAACTAAAATTAAACTTCAGACATCCTTAGAACAACACGCTTATACCAAGAAATTCTCTGGACAAAAATGCACAAATTAAATTGTAACACTTTGTTGAGGTATAGTCCAGGTAAAACAAATACACTCCATATATCGGTAACTGGCAGACTTGGCATTTTTTAAAACTTTTCTAACCCCCCAAACACGGCCATAATAGTCAGTTATGACGGTTAGCCAATATCAAAGATGATGATGATCAACTGCCTTTTTTTTTAACCGAGTATCCTAATATATAGGGAGAAATACATATTCATTAAGTACTAAACCAAGTACTGTATTTTAGATGATGAGAAAATCATGTCTTAATTTTGCTCTTGGGCACCACGACAGTATTCTGTAATGATAGCTTGGAGGTTTCATGTGAAGTGCTCTTTCCATGCATCTATTTCTTTTGTACACACCTATTAATGTGTCTTTTTCTTAGCCGCTGGCCTAGCGGTTAAAACGTTATGTCTTCAAGTTTATTCATTAATATTGGATCCACAACAGGTACTCTTTATATTTTCATTGTCCCCAGGGGTTTAAAGTAAACTTTAAAGTATGGGATTAATCAAACTTAACTTAAATTATCTTTTAATGTTCCCTGAAGGTTACAGATAAATGCCTGTGAGGGAGTACATATAAAAACAAAACAAATATTTTGTTCGCTACTAGCAATTTAATAAAGTAAAAAGAGCAGAAAAATAACCAGATGCATACAGAGATCAGCAATGTAAATGTTTTTAATGGTATATAGTTTATACATTCATACCATATTCTAATACAGGTCTTGCACAGTTTCTTGTTATTTTTGTACATTTATTTCAACCCACTGGTGTCAGGTTGTATTTATTATTGTCATCCCCTACATGTATATTAGTAACTAAAAAAACATTCAACCTACAAATACATGGTTCATGTAACCACAAACTTTGAGATGTGATCATACTTGCAAACCTAAACGCAATATTCAAAGCTGCTTATCCACAGTAAATATTTAGAAACAAGAGGCCCAAAAGGGCCAGTATCACTCTACCAGACTGACTGGCCTGTTCTGAGAAAGCTTTGTGAAAATCTTTTGGAATGTAATCAAGGAAAGCTAACAGATCATTGTGCCCATGACTTTGGCCCACTGACCCCCAAAACAGTAGGTATCATCAACTCGGTAAAACCAATCATCCTATGAAGTTTCAAGACTGTGTGATAATTAGATTTCAAAATATTGAGTGGAAATGATTTTCAAAGTTTGAGTCACTGTGACCTTTACCTTTGACCTACTGACCCCAATAGCAACAGGAATTATTTACATTTGCATGCAACCTTCTGAGCAAGTTTCATGAATCGTGAAATTGTGACCTGTTGTGTTATTAAGGAAAAGCTAATTGAGGTTACTGTGATTTTAACCTTTGACCCACTGACCCCAAAAACTATAGGGGTCATCTACATGTTGCAGGAAAAATTCTGAGTAAATTTCATGAAATTCAAATAAAGATTGTGACCTGTAGTGTTATCGAGGAAAAGTATAGATTTACCACTTGCCATAGATCTCTCCTAATTCATAGGCATTAAAGACGTTTTGAAGAAACTCTAAATTCTACAGCTAAATCTGTGGGAAAGCAGCTTTCAGTTTAAAAAGATCTGCACGCCACGCGTTATGCTTTTTTATTACGGTAACTTATACTTACTAATATAAACTCTAGCATAAAATAATTTGATTTGAAAATTTTGGTACATTCAACACAAGATATTTTGTGAATGTATTTCAATGAAATCATGGTCTTTATCACATTATGCAGGTAAATGCTGTAATTTGATAATGGGCAAAAGGAGATAACTACATTTTACTGAAAGTCTAGAGCTCTAATGAGCTTAAACAAATCATTGCTGTACAATAAATCACAGCTACATATTATAGCAATTTTCAAAATTAGAAAACAGTAACAGTGGTAAGTATTTGTTTGGACAATTAAAACTAGAACTGTCACAAGAGTGACGAATTATACCCCCACAATACAGCTTTGTCACAGAAGTATGGCAACCATAAGAAAGGAATGGCCACAAGGACATACATTTCAGTTATTATACAATAAGTTGTGTAAATGTATTGTTTTAATAGCACACAAAATATGTAAGGTTGGAAAGTATGGATTATTATTAAATTTAATAGGTTTATTTTAAACATGTTAATATCACTAACCTCCCTCAAATCAAATTTCATGATCCTAGCCCCAAGCGTTCTTAAGTTATCATCCGGAAACCGTTTAACTGTTCCCAATCATGTGACCTTGACCTACAGACCTCAAAGTCAAACCTGACCTGTATTTCATGATGTTACACCTGTGTACCAAAAATTATTTAAATAGGTCAAGCCTTTCATGAGTTATCATCCGGAAACAGTTTTACTGTTCAGGGTCACTGTGACCTTGACCTTTGGCCTACTGACCTCAAAGTCGAACTTGACCTGTATTTCATGACGTTACAGCTGTGTACCAAAAATAATATAAATCAGTGAAGTCGTTCATGAGTTATCATCTGAAACCGTTTTACTGTTCCGAGTCACTGTGACCTTGACCTACAGACCTCAAAGTCAAACTTGACCTGTATTTCATGATGTTACACCTGTGTACCAAAAATTATTTAAATTGATTAAGTCTTTCATGAGTTACCATCTGGAAACCGTTTTACTGTTCAGGGTCACTGTGACCTTGACCTTTGACCTACTGACCCCAAAGTCGAACTTGACCTGTATTTTCTGATGATGCACCTGTGTACCAAAAATTATTTAAATCGGTCAAGTCATTCATGAGTTACCATCCGGAAACCGTTTTACTGTTCAAGGTCACTGTGACCTTGACCTTTGGCCTACTGACCCCAAAGTCAAACTTGACCTGTATTTCATGATGTTACAGCTGTGTACCAAAAATTATCTAAATTGGTCCAGACGTTCATGAGTTATCATCCGGAAACTGTTTTACTGTTCAGGGTCACTGTGACCTTGACCTTTGACCTACTGACCCCAAAGTCGAACTTGACCTGTATTTTTTTATGTTGCACCTGTGTACCAAATATTATTTAAATCGGTCAACTTGTTCATGAGTTATCATCCGGAAACCATAAAACCAACAGACCGACCGACCAACCGACAAGCTCACTCCTATATACCCCCCCCCCAAACTTCGTTTTGTGGGGGTATAATTACAAGTAAGTTTCTGCAATGCCATATAAAAAGGTCGTAAAACAGTTTCAACATTTATGACTAACAAATAAATTGTATGGTCAATATCTAGACCAGAAGATGTACAGGTTGAACAGATGACTGAAAAACACAAACAACGAATGAATGAAGTATTGCCATGCAATACCAAGTCCCAAACCAGATATGAAGCCATCAGATGAAGATACGACAAAAATTTAATCAAAATCCTTCATAGGGTTTAGGAGATATAGTCCCGTGACCTTTGACCCTTGAAGTGACATTCACCCATGCGAGCTTGAAAATGTGATTTCAAACATGAAACCCAAAGTTTTAAGAAAATCCATCACACATCAAAATCCCACACCCAAGTCCTTAACTTTGTACTTGAAAAAAAAACAACATCTGACTAGGAAATAGTTTGGACAAACTATCAAGAAACTTACTGTAAGCAATTAGGTAATGTATAAATGTTTCAGTTTTTGCTATGACATTCATATTGTGAAGTGACCTAAAACCATTTCTACATTCTACAAATATGATAATAAGCCACCCAAGATTAATCCCACATGAAGTTTAGTTTCTATTACCCTGGCAGTTTCCAATGACTGTTTTTGGAACAGGAGACAGACAAGAATGCATGCATTTTTCAAAATGAACAATGACTGATTAAAACAGCTCAAACAAAGCAATTACTGCTTAGGTGAGGAACAAATGATACCATTTAATAAAACTGCAAGACCCTGTGTATCAAAATGACTAGCAATGTAAGCTGCAAGAACACAAACTGGCTAATACAAAGATTGCGACACCTTAATGCTATTAAAAACACTAGTGACCGCACTCAGCAAAACAACAATCCTAGAAGATCTATGGTAAATCTGAGCCCCAACTATGTGATAAGAAACATCTCAAGTTATTTTCAAAGGGAAAAATGAAATGTAATCATTGTGGAACACTATCATGATAACTTAATTGCTATAATATTGTCTCTTTGATTGCCTGTGATAGGTAAGCCAATGGTATGGATTAAGGTGTCAGAGTTGCACTCTAACTGATGTGCAGGTTGATATAGATCTACACTGGTTACAGAGAACAGATGTTGCTTTCACAAAGCAGGGCTCAATGTTATATGAAAATGTTCCGGAGCACTTCATTTTGCATTGTTCTACTGATATGATAAAGCACTTCTATAAAATCTTTGAGAAAAGACACAAGGCACTGCTTACATCTTTCTAGAATGAGATGGAACAAGATTTATTTTGCTGAAAGGTGCCCGTTTTGAAAATTGATAATTTAGATCATGTAAAACATTTCTAGGCATCAAATATATACACAAAGTTTAAACCTGTCAACAGGTAAGAAGACTTTTATCATTAAAGTAATTCTGAGACTTTCTGTCGGCTGGAAAAAATGTGCAGGTCCTGGAAACATGAAGCGGCTGCCAATGTATCGTAAGACTTTGCTAATACAAATTATGTTAAATGAAACTGTATACTGTATAGGGATTTTTTGAAAACCTGTTGTTGAAAATCTGCAACAACGTATAAAATAATTAACAAAATGAGATCCTGACAAAGTAACAATAAATAATCACTGTACAAATACACCTTTACCCTTGAAGTGTGGACCTGACACTGGTGAGCAAAACAATCTCACTGCGTTCAATATTAACGTAAATTTCAATTAAATACTTGAAAAATTCTGACAGAGATACGAATGTTCCGACAATTGGATAATATTAACTTACGAACGGACAGACAGAAGATTACTTTATGCCTTCTTTTTAGGGCCTAAAAATTCATCAAATTAAAGGCTCTGTTCTGATACTTTACATTTAGACCAACATAAATATCTGACCCTTACCAACAATGTATAAAATCAAATTGACATAGGAAAACATAAATGTAACATACATGTAAATATGACTTTTAAATAACAGAAACTAGCTCCTTATCTGTGTATGACTTTCGCATGGAAGCATATCTTCCCGTTTCAGGGAACCTTATTTTTTGTGGCAGCCATTTTTTGTAAAGTTTTGAAAAAATTTCATTGCCCTCTTCCTAAGCCCTAACTCATGATTTTAAGTTTCCCAATACTTTGCAACTTTTACTAAGATTTTTTAATTTTCAGAAACCTCCACAGTCTTTCACAGAAAACCAAAATTGAAAACATATATACAGTCAAACCTGGCTTAAGCAGCCATCCCAAGTAGCCACTTATGTATGTATATACAGTCAAACCTGTGAACAAAAACCACTGCTGGGAAGCTACAAATATGGTCTTTGTTTGCAGGTGTTTCTTATATACAGTCGAACTTGCCCGTGCGACCACGTGTATTAAGCGACCTTTGTCTTAAGCAATCACTTCTGAATTCTCCCGAGCTTTTTTACACTGTATTGCTATTGCATTAAGCGACTTTTGTCTAACGCGACCAGCGACCAGTAATTAGCGACCCATAATCAGTCTTTTATTTGTATTAGGCCACCATTTATGTGCAAACGGATCCTTTCTATGAAAACTGACCGCTTTGATGTTGCATTTAACGTCCAAATTAGGCACGGAGGTGTCAAATCTCATAAGGATTATCTTCATACTTATGTTCACAGGTGTTAATTGTCAAGTATTTACCGATTTTCGGTACTTTCATGTTTAAACTAATTTGCTGCTTTTGGAAAATTACCATGTGACATAACGATATTCATGGATAACGGTTGCAGTTTCCGGTGATACTTTGTATTAAGAGACCATTTTATTAAGGGACCGGTTTTGTCTTTCCCTTGCGCAGTCGCTTAATACAAGTTTGACTGTACTTGGCTGCCTAACTGATGTCATCCTTCACCCAAGTTTAACTGTATTTATACAATTTTGATTATATCCCCCTATTTGCATTTACATAGTGTCAATAAATGAAATCTCAATAAATGTTACAACATTTTGATTAAGTGACTCATCATCCTGTATCAACATTACTGTCAAAATCAAATAAATATTTTATGGTAAAACGTGACAAAGTGTCCGATAGCAGCATCAAAAAAAGCACAAAAAATATATAAACAATCATGTATAACAACAGTTTGCCCTACTTATAAATTAAAAGCACAAAACAATTCTGGAATGTAAACACAACTAATAAGAAAACCTTGTAAAAAATACCCTAGTCAAAGCAAGAAACGCCACACTTTTTTTTGTCAAAGCTGAAGAAAATTGTTTTGCAAGCTTTTTGGCAAATAAAAAAAAAGTTCTGTTTCTGGTCTCCCTACCTACCCTCTTGTTCACCCTCCGACCCTTAACTTTTATTGGGGGTAAATTTCCAGCTTTACGTTTTTTTCATAGGACGATATAAAAGTAAGTAAAATTTTAGTTGCTTATCCCTCCTGTAAAAAATAGGGGCTTATAAAGATAGTGACATCTTTCGCTAAAAAAAAAAAAAAAGATTTTCCTACCTGCCTACCCTCCTTTTTATGTCAGGAGACCAGAAACGAATTTTTTTTTTGCCTTAGTCAATTCTAAATAGTCTTTAAGTAAGAAGCATTTGCCACTCTTCACCATCACCAAATCTGCTTAAAAGCTCTTTCTAAAAGCTTTTAGTTTTTTTTTATAAATCAACTTTCTATTCTAGAAGATATTTTCATATGTAACATACATATTTATGCATTCTAAACGGCATTTCACTCTGTGATTTCCCTTGCTATTCTTTGTTAATAATGTTTCCAAATAAATAAATAAATGTAATGAAATACCTTTACTTGTGGGTTATGCTCTTAAGTTTTCAAATAAAGTGATTCATAGTCAGTAGGTAAAAAATACAGTTGTATCACCTACCTGCAACTTTTTATTTGGCCATAATGCATTTTCTTTAAGACTGGAATGTATTGTTCACGTAATAAATAAAACTTTTCAAGATAAATACCTTACCATTATGACTTTTTAAACAATATATTCTGCTTTGATATTAACATGCCTGAAACTGAATTTTTAACAAATACACATTATGAATATAACCAATTTTGATTTTAAAAAATTGCACATAAATATGAATTGAAAAAAAAAAGATAATGCCAGTTGGATCATTTTAAACAAATTCCTTAAAAGAAAACAACCTTGACTCATACATGTCTCTGAGAACTAATTCTTGATCTAATGAGCCATCTGTTGATTTCTCTTTTTCAACTTAGACGATCTATACAAGCCTCCACGCTGGAAAAACCTAGAGACTTTATTTGTGTTGCCCTCGGCCTTTGTCTGTTTCTGATCATTTGCCGTCTGCTTTTCTTCTGCGGTCAACATCTCAAAATCCACATTCTCTTTATCCGAACTCACAGACTTCTTTCTTTCCTTCACAGACTTTCCAACATAAATCCCATTTTGTTCTCCATCAGAATATACATTTCTTGGTTTTAGAACCGCACGACCAAGTTTGCTGAAAAATCCGCTGACTGAAGATTTCTTGTCACCCTTTCTTCCTTTTGCTTCTGGCATCCTCATTAAAGGACCATCTTCCACATAACGTATGTCCCTATTGTGTCCTTGGTCTGATTTTAGGACAGCTACGTCCTTATTCGTTACAAATTTTCCTCGGTTCTCCAAATTCAGTATAGAAAGATTACACGCACTTTCTGGTTCTGCCAGAGGTGCGTTTCTTCCATCCTGCTCTCTGGTTTTCTCATATTCCACCCATTTATCCAAACCACAAACAGAATCCACCATGTCACTTCGGCTACGGCGATGCATAGTTTTTCTGCTTGGCAATTCCAACTGCCGCCTGACTTTAGCTTCTGGTTTCTTATCAGTTACCTCCCTTTCCTGGTAACCTTCATTTCCATCATTCAAGGGAAACAACTTTCTTTGAAGTGTCGTACTTGTTTTCCCCGCATGATTTACGTCTGCTCGTATAGGTGATGGCATGTAGCAAGGTTTATTTGACTGGTTCTCATGCTTTACAGTCTGGGCAGTACAGGTGGTAGTGACTGGTCGTAGTTTCTGTGTGCTGCTTCTCATCAACTTGGGTTCCTGTGAAGAACCTGTAACAGATTTTAAAGCATTTACATTTCGAAACAAGTAGAAGAGGAAGTCTAAACTAGATATATCCTGCAATGAGACAGTCATTATCATATCTAATAGTGTTAATAAAAGTTCTGAAACCTTCTGTCGCCACAATTTTAACACAACTGTCATCTTTTTCTGGTAGCCATGCTAAAAACACTCCATAAATCACTGTTTTCATGGCACATGTTTTGAAGTTAATCATAGGGGTGTGATGTTGAGACATACAAGTGTACACATCGGACTAATAGAAGTGATCTTGTTTGTAAACAAAACCCTCTATTTTGCAATATTTTCTATTCATAAGATATCAATCCGGTGGGCAGCGGTGGGTAGTCTGTGTTTTTGTATTGTTAGTGGTCTTTTTTTTAACGGCTGTAACTTATTTAAAACAAAAGATATTCTAAATCGTTTTTTATCACTGGTAAGCTAATAAAATATACACTTTATTCATTATTTTCAGTTGGAAGTTTCAAAATGAACAATTCCCGAGCGTGAAGCTTACACTGTTTTCATTAATGGTTATAGCGTAAAGAAATGCGTATGCAACACTTACTAGTACACACAAGCTCTGGTGTGTCTACAAATACATTATCACTGACTCCGGTACCCAGTCTACCTCTAGGTTGTGAAGGGGAACCAACGAATGGTATACAACTCATCTCCAGTGGATGTGCTGGTTCCCGGTCTGGTGTCGGCAATTCAGACTTGATGCAGGGGTTAAAATTGCCTTGATGAAGCTGGGTAACAATCTTTTCAAGAATTTTGGTTTTTTCCTCCATCATTGAAGAGCTTGCTCCTGGTAAATAAGAAATTAATGAGAATTCATGCAGAAAACTTTACTAGGAAAAATCTATTTACAATGCAGGTTTATAACAGAAAATATTTCATCTGTTTTCCAGAAAGGCATGTAGATTCATAAACAAGAGCTGTCCCTCACAAGTGACGAATGCCCCCGAAAGAGGTGCCTCACAGTCTGTGTCCTCTCCATGTGCTCAATAAATGTGCTATGTAATTTTAAAATCCTTCCATGCATGACAGAGTAATCATGCATACAGTATTCCATTACTTTAAACACTAAGTGTGACCTTGACCTTTGAGGGAGGGACTTAGGTCTTGCACGCGACACGTCGTCTTGATGTGCTAGACATTTGTGCCAAATTATTTTAAAATCCTTCAAGGCATGACAAAGTTACAGTCCGGACACGAATGTGTGCATATATGCATATATACAGGATTCCATTACCTTTAAACTGTAAGTGTGACCTTGACCTTTGTGGTAGGGATGTGGGTCTTGCTCGCGACACGTCATCTTGATGTGCTAGACATTTGTGCCAAATTATTTTAAAATCCTTTATGGCATGACAAAGTTACAGTCCGGACACGAATGTGTGCATATATGCATATATAGAGGAATCCATTACCTTCAAACTCTAAGTGTGACCTTGACCTTTGTGGTAGGGACGTGGGTCTTGCACGCGACACGTCGTCTTGATGTGCTAGACATTTGTGCCAAGTTATTTTAAAATCCTTCAATGCATGACAAAGTTACAGTCCGGACACGAATGTGTGCATATATGCATATATAGAGGAATCCATTACCTTCAAACTCTAAGTATGACCTTGACCTCTGAGCTAGGGACGTGGGTCTTGCACGCGACACATCGTCTTGATGTGCTAGACATGTGTGCCTAGTTATTTTAAAATCCTTCAATGCATGACAAAGTTACAGTCCGGACACGAATGTGTGCATATATAGAGGATTCCATAACCTTCATACTCCAAGTGTGACCTTCACCTTTGAGGTAGGGATGTGGGTCTTGCACATGACACGTCGTCTTGATGTGCTAGACATGTGTGTCAAGTTATTTTAAAATCCTTCAATGCATGACAGAGTTACAGTCCGGACAGGAATTTGTAAGTGGGGACGCACAGACGGACGGACAGACGGTGCGATTTTAATATGCCGTCCTTTGGGGGCATAAAAAACAACGTTAAATGATTTTTCAAGAGTCATAAAACACTTTTGTTAAAGCTGCACTCACACAGCACATTACTCTGATAAATAAATTACTGAGTTCATCTGACATCTACCGGCTTAAACAAAATCACTTTAATTTGATTGGTGAAAATGCATGATTTAGCTGACAGAAAAGCGAAGATTGATTGGTGAAAATGCATGATTTAGCTGACAGAATGGCGAAGATTGATTGGTGAAAATGCATGATTTAGCTGACAGAATGGCGAAGATTGATTGGTGAAAATGCATGATTTAGCTGACAGAATGGCGAAGATTTCTGTCGAAAGTCAACAAATCAAAACAGATATTTTTCTTTTCTATTCATGTTTGGTCCGAGGGTGATATCCCTTAATCTCTTCACCACTGCACTTCTAACATAAATTTACAAAACTTTTACATTGTCAATAAAGACACATTTAACAAGGTAGCAACTATGAAACTGTCAGCTACATATAAGTCACCACATAAAGCAATATCTAGACTAAAATTGATCTGAAGTGCATTCAAAATAAGAAGTTAATTCCAGAAGTATTCAACACTGTAGCAATCAATGTACCCAGGGGATATTCTCCCCTGGCGAGTTCACCAGGAGAGAAATCCCACAGTCGGATGGTACTGTAAACAATTTAAAAAAAAAAGAAATAAAAGATCAATGTACCTGCATTCTGCCCGAACTCCAGGGATAACAATTTACTCTTCAGTTTTTTCTGCATCAGATCTCCACTCCTCTTACTCTCCATCTGTTGACGACAGAATGTACCTGCTGATTCCTGAAATCACATACAGTTAAACCTGTGTTTGAGGACACCTGGGGTCGTATTCCAGTAGCATCTTAAGTGATTTCTTAAGTACTTTAACTTAAGTCCAAAATTTTTAATTATGATAATTCGCTTAAAAGTGAATGATTGTGTGTAATTTCATCATCATCATTATAGAAAATGGTCATAGAAGATTTCATAAATTTTCAACATGCTGCAATGCACATTCTCCTTTTTAAATTATCTTCTTAAGGGGGGGTCACTGGTGAGGTTTTGGATTTTTGCACTTCCGGAAATTTACATTTGTTATATTTCAAAAATGATGAGTTAACTGGAAAAAACTTAGGCACAATAGGAATATTTTAGTGTAAAAAAATTGGGCATTTTTGAGAAAAAATATTTTGACCTCACATTTTGTGACTAAATTGACAAATTTTGTTATATGCCAAAATGGGGGTAGGGGTACAATAATAGTCATTTCTCAAAAACCATTTAAGATATTTACTTAATTCAAACTGTATTACAAGAAGAATTGTTAGGATATAAAAATGCATTATTAACTAGTTCCTTTTACAGTTCTTTGTTACAGACCTATGCCGTCATATCTCAAAGATCGTCTAAATCTAAAAAACACATTTTTTGTCAGTTTTTATTGAATTTCTTTCTTATATGCACATTGACCCCCATTTTTTATTTTTGCATTCTGAAACAAAGGTTTTAATCAAACTGTAGGCAAAATATCTGAAAAAGCTTGTTATTCCTTTATCATGAAATATTCATTTATCAAAATTTGAAAAAATGAATTTTAGTAAAGTGGGTGGGGTGATAATAAGGAGCGTAATATTTATTCAGATGATGATAGAAATACCACTATCTCTAATTTTTCTTCCTTAAGTATGACATACTACATTAGAAGAGATTAAAAATTGATACCCATTCTGAAACATACACCACATACATAATTGTTTACAATACCAAAATTCTAGCTAATTCTGCATTAAGCACCTTTTCTGATAGTGCATCACTAAAGATTAATATTGCGAAAAAGTTAAGTCATTGACCTATCATTATTTTTCCAGAAATTCACTAGCAATATGTTAGTCTCCATAAAAAACAGGGTCAATAAAATTTCTTGTTATTTTGAATTTCAGCAAGGAACCCCCTTAAGGAAATTGTTAACTTTAAGGAAAATCTTAAGATTTGACTTAAGATGCTACTGGAATATGACCCCAGAGTTTAGCTGTTGTTATCAATTGTTGCATACAATACATTTGTATGAATTGCCCACCTTTTTTAAGAGCATTTTTCTTTTTGTACCATCACTGTGTAAAAAGTTAATAACCCACCAATCATGCGATATCCTTTTATTCATGACCCAGTAGTGTACCTTAACATGAGAATCCATTTACATTTTTGTTACATAATTTAATCTATAATTTTTAAAGGGTATTTAAATTGCTTGTTGACAGCTTGCATCAAATTATTCATTAGTGCATTTTTGTAATACAACAGTTCCACATCTTGCAAATGATGGAACTAATTTGTGTTGTTCTACTTACTGAATGTGATATTACCGTTCAAAGTGACCAACATATTTTCAAGTAAAACATTAATCAGATCTCAAGCATGTGTGTTATCCACCGATACTTGGTAAATATCTATCGGCATGCAATCTGCTGAGAAATGTTAGTTCTGGCCAACTAAAGCTATGAAGATCTTATTTTTTTACTGGAGATTACTGAACAAAATACATTTGTTGCTCACACTTTGACATTTCTGTATGTCTTTACAGAATGAGATCACACAGTTGAAACAATCCTGTATGTTAAATCTCGTCTCATCTTCACAGAAATACACGGCTAGCTCGTCTGTCTGGGTACGTAACTCTGTTGTTGCACTCTGTATACTACTGAATTCAGTCTTTAATGCCTGTAAAATGTCAAAAACGTTCAAATGAAATGTTAAGACGGGCATGGCAAAAACTAATGCTAATGCATGCAAACCATTCCAAAACGAAGAGCGACATGTGTAATCATTGTGGAGCAGCACTATAGTTACAAGTGCTATGCTGTCTGATATATTAGTACTGAGTAAATGTTATGGGTTCATACTGGTTGTAAAATTCAAAGACGTTTGAATCACAAACTTTTATACACAGACCACGAAATCACAAGAAGGCCTGCATATGACCCCTTTTGCATATTCCTTTCAAACTTTGCTGGCAGAGGTATGAATATATAAACTATATGACAATAATCACCTCTATAAAAGGTTGGAATGTTTTCTGTAGACTTGTGCTGGCCTGTGTGAGATTGTTCATGAAGTATCTAAGCTTGCCGTTCAGTTTACTGATGTCAGCTTTCATCTCCTCCATGCTGAAACTATACATGTATCTATGGTAATTTTTATCATGGAAAACGTCAGTGCAAAACTAACACTAAAGGTGATGACCTATCATGCTCTACAAACTGCTGGCTTAGCAAAGTTATTAGTAAAACAGGCACATTCTCAATGGATGAACAAATAATTAATCCAAATCTTATATGCCTCCCTTCAGGGTCCCAAAAAATAAATTCAGAAATAGACACATGTATATAAACCCCTAGTTACCTCGCAGCTTTCTCTAGGAGCAGGAAGCGTTTCACAAACGATAGATCAGTTCTACACCTCTCTGTGACCATCTGTACAAGATATTGTACGAGGTTCTTGTTTGGTGATAAACTCTTTACTTCCTGTAGACGCTGTAGGGTGGAAAGTTTGAATCCTGCTGCACTGCCATGATACTGTCCCTTCAAAGAAATACCAGCAAGAAACAGCTTTTAAAAGGCAATACTACAAAATACAGTGAAAATCCCCCCAACCTTTGCGATAATCTTTGCCTTATCATTAGCGCAGTTCTTCCAGTTTTACAACAAATTCTTTAAACTTTACAGCTATTTTGAACAGTATTTCATATACATGTGGTCATTCAAAAAAATGAGATGAGTTCCCTAGATTTTTAGCCAGCTCTGCATGTGACACACAATATTTTCATTCTGAAGAATTGTAGAGGCAAAAGTCTGTTGAAAACATTGTCTCTGGCCAACACGCTCCATACTACATGAGCTCCACCAGCAACAACAACCAAATTAATTGGGACGGGGGATCTTGCTTTTAACAATTAGGTTCACTACATAATGCTACATTCCAAATAGCTACGCTCTTGGCCTTGTGGTACTATACTGGGAAAGGTTTGAAGTTTTTCCTACATAAGCCTATGTAAAATCTAACCCGGGTCAAGGCACTAAAAAACATTTGTGTAGGTTCACTAAGCAATGCTTCTGTACATCATCAGACTTGCATGCTAAATATCTAAGCTCTAAGCCCTGGGGTCAATTGTGATAAGGGGGTCATAATTTCAACGATTTTGGTATAGGTCCACTGGACAATGCCAAATATCTAGGCCCTGGGCCTTGTGGTTTCTGAGAATAAGACTTCCTTTACATTGCCATGGTAACCAGAGTTCTGAATGGAATGGAATTATTTTAATTTTGATAAAGCTTCATGCAAGGAACATCCCTGCCAAGTTTCATCAACATTGGCCCAGTGGTTTTAGAGATTTTGTTTGAAGGAAATTGTGAGCGGAGGTACTACATACGGTGAGCTAAAAAGCAATATTTTCCAATTGTGGTCATAGGCCTCTGCTAAAGAAGGCAAAAAAGCGCAGCATTTGATAATGATATACTGTGAATACATATAAATTGATGGGCATAAAACTTTGCAGTTTTTAGTAAAATACAATTTCGTTGGTTCCGGAATTTGTGGATTTCATATTTTCTTTTATAGAGTATAGTAATGTTAAATTTTTTATGGGGGGTATTTTAACTTTGTTGATCTCCTTGCTTACATAGTTAAGGTAATTTCCCATGTTGAGTATCAGGTGCATCAGTTGTTTAAATTCACTGCTGTTCAGAATCAGCTTGGCTAAATTGATCATGGTGTTCAATGACATTTTGAACTGTTTAACCGAGGCATCAAACTCCGATCTCATCCTGTGGCCTTCAAGGAGCACGGTGTAGTCTGGGAGGTCAGACAGCAGTAAGACAAACTGTTCTGCCATGCCGAGTTCCAGACGTGGGCCTTCATACTGCCGTAACATCTCAATCTGAAAGAGTTGTGTACTGTTTTACTTTTTTTGTAATTAACACGCCAAAACAGTTACCCTCAGTGACAAACATTTCGATCTGAACCTCATGCTCGTGACAGAAACTATTAGTATATATTATGGTGTTGGGCCCAGTATTCGTGGTAGGTCCAGAATTCGTGGTATTTAGACAGTTTTTTCTGTCCCCATTGCTCTCATTAAATAAAACAACTGAAGTTAACCAAACTGTAAATATGTTCCAGTTGATGTTTTCTGTTGATATCCGTTACGAAAATTTGGTGTTCTTATACCTAAAATGTTGCTTCAGGTACTCCCAACGTGAGTCTGGACATTTTTTTATTGTTGAAATGATTGCTTTTTTTAAAACTGTTACTGGAAGAATAGTTGACTGTTTGTTTATATGTAATCAACTGATATTGATTCACAAGACATAAAAATATAATTTTAAACGAGATTCTGAACTATCATATTGGACACTTCTGTTGCGATGTAACTTTTTGGTCGTCCCACGAATTCTGGTGCACATGTTCCTGTGACGTCATAGGTCAACACACTTTATTTTTTGGAAGCTGTATAAACAATGTGACAACCAGCATAAATAAATTAAGTCGTATGTTAAATGTTAGATGTTCTTGGTTATATTTTGACCTTGGTTGTTTCTTTGTTTAATTTTTTGTACCCCGTAGTGTTATAAAGGGTTCTAATTACCACGAAAACTGGGCCAACCAGCATAAGATTGATTTTCCCTCATATTTATTCAAATGTCCAGTATAAATTGGCAAACAGAATAACAAACTGGAAGTGTCACTTATATGTGAAGGAAGTCCCTAAAGTAGTATTTCATGACTTCATCGTCACATGTCTTAGCATCATGCATTGCTTTACATTTGAGAAGAGTTTCATTATTCCCTTAATTTAATACATGCAGTTATTGTTGATACCAGGAAAACATGATAATTGTAAAGTCCATGCAAACCAAGAATCTATAAATAGAGTTTGTCTGTGACCTCTAACATGGATGTACTGCCAGACTCTTGAGCAACACATTTTTTTGATAGTAATCATTTGCGTAAGTTTCACCAATTTCTCTTGAATATTTTTAAAGTTATGGTAGACAAAAATATTACAGAGAAACAATCAAAATTACACACATGTACAATAGTATTACTATATCATAATATGTCTCAACATACACGTTTCTGATTACATCAAATATATATTTTACACAACTAAATCTTAAGTGATTTACTCTTATGTAAAAAGTATTCTATATGTCCTTAGTTTTAAGTCTTTCTAAAAATAGCATAACTCAGTTTACAGTTCAAGTTCATAAAAAAAACCCACAAAGAACTATAACTATGGATATCAAAATAACTTACCTCCTCTGGACATGGCATTATCTTTGAAAGATATTGGAGCATTGGTAGTGTAAGTTTAGAATGGTTCCCATCTTCCAGGTGGTGAACTAGATCCTCGGCACCGGAATCCAAACGACTCAGGAATAGATTGATTGTCAATCTAGTGTTAGCATTCAGTAAAACAACCTGTCACAAAATACTAGCAGTCATTCTACGGCTTAAAACTATCATGTGTGCAGACACTAATCTGACTTTAAAATTTTTAAACCCTGAAATACATGAGATACTGGAGTGCTGTTCCACTTATCTGTTTATTATGAATACTCTTGTCTTAAAAAAAGAACCAAGGTAATAATTTATGCAAAATCCAAGACAGATTTATGTTGCTTGTATTACAGTCAAAGATTGTTTAAAGTTTCCAAGTTATAACTGTTTTATGAGAAAAGTGGACCTATACACAAACTTGACCAAAATATGTTAGGTCAAAAAGGGCCATAACTCTTGCAAAATCTAGTCTTTATTACCTCTTCCACTGCCTCAGAGTGCTCAGGGGACTTTAAATGGAACGCCATTTCCATTCTCTGGTAGTCTAGAGTTGTCTTTTCATTGATCAGGGGAGGTAACCACACACAAGGTTCTCTGCCAACTAAAATTACCAAAGAACAAAATACAGAATTAGGTATGCATACTTATTACCCATCAGAAACATGAATACAAAATTGCGATTTTTTTCTAATTTGGCAGAATATATTCACAAATTTCCTAAAATCACTAAAATCTTGGGTCAAAAGATTAGTGACAACCAGGATTGGTGAGAGAAAGGGCCATAAACTGTCTTTACTGGAAACCAGTAAAAGCTTGGACAGAAGCACATATGGCATAAGGCATCTTGCTGAAGGTCGGACAAAATAGGAATTGACTTAAGGTCCTCTGGGCTGTAAAGCAAATACAGTAACTTTAGAACTCTATAAACTAAATAGGGTTACAGTACAGGTTAGTGCTGGATTTTGCCAATGCCACAAAAAGTTTCAATGGTTTAGAAAAATGTTAATTGGCTCAATCCTCTCACTTAAGAATGCATTTTGTGTGCAGTGCAAAATTTTCTTTGTGGGACCAGTGTTTTTTTTGGGGCCTTTTTGGGGCCGAAATTCGGCCCCATTCCCCTCCAAAATTAATATATATTTTTCCCCTTTTTTGACAAAAAATTCCCCTAAAAATGTTGAAAAAAATCTTTGATTTATTCAATCAAGAGATGGCCAAACTTGTTATAAAGACATGTTTTCATCAATTTAAACGCTTCAGAATCATTTCTTGCAATAATTTGATACCTTACATGTGAAATAGTCTGCTGAAAATCGCCGATTTTTCGTTTGTCACCTATTTTCGCGACCCCGATTTTTGTTATTTTTTCAATGAAAACGGTGTTCCAAAGATTAAAAAAGATACTAATACAATGTTTTCAATTGAAAATAGCAGTATTACTTATTATTCACATGTGTTTAAAGACCAATGCTGCAAAGTTATGTTCCTGACACCAGTATCTATTTTTATATAAAATTTTGTTATGTTAAATTCCTATGTCTTCTCTTTATATTTGGCAAAAGAATAATGTCATTAACATGCTTGATAGGTTATGTTCTTAATTACGTTTTTAAACAGTATATTTTATACATTTCCTAAAAAATTCCCCTTTTCTGGCAAAATGACTAAAAATTCCCCTCCTGACGGGCCCCGCCACCTTTCCCCTCAGACTGAAAAAAAACACTGGGGACAAAGAAAAATACCCTAGTGCGAGCCTAGGTTAGTACAGTACTACTTTATTTTAGTCTGATTGTAAAGAAAGCTTGTAGCTTATCGAGTCACACTCGAGTCTACTTCCTGGAAAAACCAGTACTAGTGTCATATGAGGTACGGTCGTGACCCCAGCGGGGCTCAAAGCCACAACCTCCAGGATGAGTGGCAGACACGTTTACCTCTACACCACTGCAAGCCCACTTTACAACAGATAACAGAGAACTTTTGGTTACGTGCAGTAAGGAAAGTAAGCCATATACTTACCTATTCTATCATCACTCAGACTAATCCACTTTAGATGATTCAACTTGCATGTAGGTGTTGGTAACTCTTGCCTCACAATACTGTTACATCTTTTCTGATCTCTGCAGAATTTCCCCATTTGTACATTTCTGCAAGACTTCACTTCAACCTGCCTCAAACTTGATCCTGAGTGATTATCTATTTTCATTACATTTGTCTTTTTATCGTCATGCATGGATGAATAAAAGCCATCCAATTTATTTTTCACTTTATTTTGATCATATTCATATGCTTTGCTTTCGGAAAAATTAATATTCATACCACCCTGCTTACTCCCGTCTGATTTATTGAAGGTTTTGTTCCCGTGACTTTCTTTCGACAATTTACTTGATATACTACAACTTAAGTCTGCATTTGGCGGTGAACATGCCCAGTCACTGCTTGACTTACTACAGTTGTTCAAGGGAGAATTTTGGCTATCGTCCAATTTATTGCTAAAGAAGGTAAGCTCTGTTGGCGAACAGAATTTACTCCTCAGAACAACTGTCTTGTTACCACCACTTGCGGAACTAGCGTCATCATGCCCTGATGCAGCAGACGCCATATTGTGTCTATAAATAGTAACAGTTCTTTCTTGAGATTCATGATTATCACTGTTTTCTGACTGTCCGCTTGTATTCGAGGAGCTCTGAGAGCCAGTGCTTCCAAATGAATGGTGATAATGATGCCCTGGATTTGTGCGAATATTCGTTCCCATGTTTGGACACCTACCGGCACCAATTCCATTTCCAGTTTCAACAATATTTCTTTGATTCTGACCCTTAATAATGTTCTGTTGCAGATGTGAGTCTTGTAAAGGCCACAGCCTCTGATTGGTTTCTTTTTCACAGCACACAGTATCACTTCCTGTTCCTTGATTTGCAGCAGATGACCTTTGGACAGTATCCTGATATGAAAATACACACTGCAGTCCGAGTGCAAACTGTTCTGGGAACTGTAGCAGCTCAGTCTGTATATTGTCAAGGTCACATGACCTCATCGTATGTATCACATGATGAATCAGGCTGTCTACTGTCTGCCACAACTTCCCACTGACAATGTAAAGTATACATATTTTACTGACATCTAGATCAGTATTATATCTATGTTTTTCTCTTAGAGTTTAGCACCTATCTCAACAGTATATAGGTTATATACTGGCAGACACCTAGCAGTGACACATGGAAGAATTAGTACATGTACTAGGCTCCAATCATTCATTCAAAACTGCCAAATTTCTTACTTAAAGTGTCCAGTAGAAACCAAACCTTTATTCAATGAGAAGTTTAGTGATTACAAGTATGCGATCTCTTCCATTCAACCTATTGCAATGAATATAACTACACTGGTAACCTAGTTTTGCTTCAATACTAGAGATGGATTTCTTATTGTAACCTTACAACTAGAACTATCACTGAAGGTGATTAATACCCCCGTCATGACTTTGACATAGGAATTTGCATATGAATATTTAAAAGACTGTTTCCACTGAACAGATTTCCTTTTCATCCAGTGGTTGCTGTGCTGAGAAATAGCCTCTATGCACACTATACTTATGAAAACAAGGCAGTTCAAAAAACGGCTATATCCCCCGCTATAAAAAGGAACATTTCCTCCCACGTGCACAATATGGATTTCTAAAAGGCAAATAATGAGGTGAACATTTGACAAGAGTTACATTTAAATCCTTCGAGTGGTTTAGGAGATATTGAGCGGACATCAATTCATAACAAGAGGGCCATCATGGCCCTATATGGCTCACCTAAGTACAAGTGCACTTGCCTGGTGGTTGTGGTCAATTTTGACCCCAGAGGCATGATTTGAACAAAGTAGGGGGAAGACTACTAGACAATGTTACATACCAAATATCTAAGCTCTAGGCCTTGTAGTTTTAGAAAAGCAGATTTTTGAAGTTTTTTCTTTACCAAACGATCCCCTAGGCAGGGTAAATTTTGATCCGTGGGGCATGATTTGAACACACAAGGTGACTCCAGTAAGAATATCAAGTTTTAGCCAAAATCTTGCTCTGGGTCCTCAAAATAACGAGTTTATGATGTTAAGGGATTATTTGAACTCCATAACCTTACTACGAGGTAACATACCTGTTATCCTTGTACACAGTCTCGATGGCCAACAAATCTTGTAGCACATTTACAAAGTTTGCCATCTTAGGTGTTCCAAATACCTGTAGAGATAGGAATGATATAACTGCAAGGTAATACATACAGCAAAAATGTCTCTAAATCAAATTATCTGCAGATAGTAAGTTATAACTTGAACATATATTTAATATGGTATATCACCGAGAGGGTATTCCTTAAGCTCTACGTTCAGATTCCACTAACTTTCCTTCAGTATCCAAAAAAATATCCACAAATGCACATCACTACAGCAAATTGGTAAGAAATCCAAAAACAAAACATGCAAGAATCTTCTTCATTGGATTTTTCATCATTTACCAAACACTTTCTTAAGAGCAGTCACATATCCTCACACATTTTAGGACTGTAACAAAGACCAACATGATCTCTTAAAGATAATCGACAGACCCTAAACAAGCTTTATACAGATTTACTTGGAAATATACGTGCAGCAAAATGAACTTAACCAAAATATCAGAAACAGACAATAACTGCCAAACAAGGACTAAATCTTGTGACTTGCAAGTCTAAAGCATTCCTTATTTAAACTTGCAGGATATAATAAACAATGTAGAAAGCATGTGGTAACCTACCCTTGCTTGTATCTGATCTTGTAGATCTTGTGGACTGTTCAAGTCAATTGTGTTGTTTGCTGACATACTCTCCTCATCTGACAGCTTACGCTCATGGAAAACCTGAAATAAACATGACACAATCTGTATCCTTCTGCACTGATCAATTTTATTTAAACTTTCAAATTTTACAGACTTGAGGCTTTAAACCGAGTCTACATATAAAAGTTGTCATCAATTTGAAGGTCTCGGAGGATATGCTGGTGAAGATCAAATGAAATTTTGCCGCTCCCTTATGTTACATATACATCTTTCAGCTTTTATCGTTTTCTATATAACAGATGTATCAAGAAATTGACAGTAGAATTTACATATTTCTACACTGATGTACCTGGTCTTACAACATGACTTTTCCTGATTGATGTTCAATTTGAAATCTAAGATAAAGCAAATGAATGAATTATCTTCCAAATACTTTCCAGTCTTCCATAACCCGAGTACCTATATAATCAACCCAAACATTATTGCCTACCTCCATCTGTAGCAATAAATCTTCGTCAGATTCTTCTTTCCTTATGCAGGTCATCATCTCTAGTAGGTCCAGTCCTGTAATATTAATGAACTGTTAACTCACATATATATATGTAGAACACTGATTTTAGTGTTCACTTAACACTTCTCTTACAATACTGATCAGTAAGCACTTTCTATAAACTGACAATGCCACTGGATTCAGCACATTCTAGTTGTGTTATATCTAGAGATTTTTAGCAGGGTGCTGCACTCTGCCCTTTTTGCCTCCCTCCTGCCCTTTTGTTGTACCCCATAGAACGGAAGATACAGAAATCTTTTGAAATAAAGAGGAAGCATTTTTAATACAATACTCCTTATAAATCGTTGACATCATTTATTTATAGAAATACTTCAATTCTGTATGAGATTTTCTGATTTTAAACTGTTGGAAATCCTCAAACATGCAAACAGTGCCCAATCCCAAACTTAATGCTTCCTGCCCTTTTTATTGTCTAGATATAACACTATTCTATAATACAAGTTTTCACAGTAAACTATTAAAAATTATTGATGAATTAAGTGTAAAATGAATTTACAATAATTTCAATATATATACGTCCTAGTTGAATTTACGTTCTCCGTTACAGGAGCCATTTTGGATTTTGACTTCTGGTGGTTATGACTAAAACGTTTCTGAAAACAACTCTTCTCCCTTTTTTCATTTTTCAACAATCAGCTCATTACTAGTTGTAAAACTTAATGATTTTTAAAAACTTTTTAAAAGAAATTCATTATATGTAATAGTATTTCCCCAATTTTGTCAGGAACGTTGCATTGGCACAGTTCCCCCGCTATAAGGGGAGGTAATCGTTGCGGTGCGTTATTCAAAAAGCGTCAACTGACCACGACCTGAAGCGTTGTTCAATGGACGTCATCGTACCATTTCACGGAACGTTGCATTATGATAACAGTTACAAATAATTAATGTACATGTATTTGGTTTTTCCCGTGGATAGGTAGCACCTATAGTTATATTAAGAGAAAGCAACGATGCTAATAACGACCAGACTGCAGCGCAGGGATGCAATTACTGATCATGTTCTATACTGGTTACAAAGGTGGAATCATTTGATGCCTGAAGGGTAAGAGTTAAAATGGATTCTGCCAAAAAAGACATGTGTTAAATTTAGACTACATAATAATTCATCTCATTCATATTTTGAATGCCCAAAATTGTATCTTATTCTATTACATGTATTTTATGGTGTGTTTTTTTTTCGTGTCATATCACTCTTTTTAATTCATTCACATTTAGCAATGCTTTAGCATGCCAAAAATTTTGTGGCAATGGTCTTGAGAAATGAAAAGGATTTGACTATGCAAAGTTGCTTTTTCATAAAACACCATTCTACACTTAACAGTGTTGGGTAACCTTTGCCTTTTGCATGTTGATTTCTCATCAGTTACAGACATCAGTTGAAGAGACTACAAATACAAACCAATGAATTCATTTCTGATGCGCATGCGTTCCGTCACAGTTGGAGTACAGTTGATCACAGTGTTTATAAATGTCAGCACAGCAGTCTTGAATGCAATAGTCTCACATTTCTGAAGATCTCTCACCACCATGCTGAACCTGTGCAACTGGTCACACTCATTCTGCGATACAAAAATACGAAGATTGTTTTACAAACCTACAGTGGAGTTGATTCTTGTGTTCAAATTCATGCTTTTATACTGTTTCATATAGTGCAAGTTGCATATGGATTCAAAGTATAATGTACATTAATATTTTTAACCCCTCTTAAATGAAAAGTCTATTTTTAGCTTCCATTTTTTGGTAAAAGAATATTTAAATATAAAATGAGGTAAATAAAGAATAGTTTAAGAACTAAGCCAACAAATGCTTTGAAAGGAGATTTTAAATTACTCATCAAAAGCAATTTTTACGGATTTCTGAAATTCATGCACTTCTCATGGTCAAAAATTAAAGAAGGAATTACAGTAGAGATTTCCCGGATGCTCATTTTCCATGTCTCCGAGGTGTTTTGTACTACAAGGTCAGTCCTCGGGATTTGCTAATCAGATTTGTCCGTAAAGACTCTTTTCCCTCTTTAAATATCCCTTTGGTCAAAATGCACTCTTCAATTCACATGAGTGCTTAAGTTGATCTGAATTATCTAAATTCTAAACACTTTGAAAGCGTTTTTATGTACCAAAATAAATCATAGATGTTTTGATCTGCAAACAACTCTTGCCAGATTCTGACTTGAATTTTAAACAGCACATAACTTGAAGGGGAAACAGATCCTGACACTGACACAATATGAACATTCCAAATCATCAATCTATTCAAGTGCTTCAACAGAGAAAAAACAAGTGTTTACCTTAATGGTTGGACAAATCATAAATAGTACCATAGACTACTTTTATTTTTCATATTGTCCGAGACTCCTAAAACAGCAGGGATGACAGGACAATATAATGCCACTGATCTTTCTGAACAACCTTGAAAAATGCATGTTCTTCCAAATATAATGCTATTTTTTTCTTTAAAGATGCTGAGTACAATGTCGGACAATACTCTATGGCTAGATTAATCATAGATGTATCTAATACCTACCTTCTTAACCTAATAAATACAATTTAGTACAATTATAACAGTTTAATAAATCTGTTGCCAGCATCACATACACACCTTGATGTACGAGAGTCCTTCCATAACCCTCAGGTAGCCAATGTTACTGAACACACAGATTACAGATAACATCTCAAATACCTGCTTCTTCGGTAACGTCTCATGACAGTTCAATGCTGAAAATACAAAGAAAACAGTTTTAACAATTCAACAAGCATTCTAATGACTTTGCCACAGCTGCAATACCAAATATGTGTAAGAGATATGTTACATACAATGAGAGTAATACTGAGTATATACATAAAATTATAATACATCCTACATACATGTGTAAAATTACGCACACCAGTAGCTGCAAAATTTTAGAGGCAAAACAAGCACATCTGACTAAATCGTCATTACAGTTATTAAAGAACATCGACAGAAAACAAAATGAAATGTATAATTTAGTTTTTAAATAGCTGCATCAGTTGCAGTTATAAATTTCTTTTGTCACCCTCAGCATCTTAAATTGACGTCCATTGATACATCAGACAAGAACCTTTTCTTACCCATTGTAAGTTTCTTCGGGCACACATCACTGTTGATTAAGAATTCCAGTCCAAACGTATTGTTGAGAATACAGCGAATGCAGGCTAAACAGTCAATCTGTAGAATGGCGTCTGATATACATGTGAAGCTTCGAGCTGCCATCTGATACAGGGAGTCCAACAAACTGTCAAGGCCATCCAGGTATAAAAACTCCTATAACATATAATGTTAAGTACTATATATATATATATATATATATATATATATATCAACCATTTCAATATCTGCATGTACAGGTGCTAAAAACACTTGAATGAGTTATAATTTAAACAATTTACATGTATATCCATTTATGTAGTTTTTGGATATAAAAAGACAAAACAGTAATTTAAAATAATGCATTTTAGTCTTTTTTGCTAGATTTAAGTTTGAACATGTTGAAAATTTGACTTTATTTTCTGTGGAACTGAAATAAATATCATAATCACTACTTGTACACACAAAATTGCTAGATTTTTCAAACTGTGCCAAAAGCTACATACAGAAATTCAGTTCTCATGCACTCATAAAGATCTTCAATGAAAATGATAAAATTCATATAGTGTTGTTTATTTTTATTTGTTTATAGTTTACTTATTCAGGCACATGTTTTCACATTTTACATATATACATATATTATAGTTCTTCCATATTAATGTATTTTGAGGATAGTCGGATACCATTATCAAATTTAACAAGAGCCATGTTACACATGGTTAATCCCCCCGCCAGGAAAGTTACCTGAAGGTTGTACTTTCGTACATTTTATTTGGTGAGAGGAAATCCTTAAAAAGCCGTATAGTTATGGTCATGCTGAATACAGTTTTCAAGTAAGTGGAAAAAGAATATAAAGGCAATGAAGAGAAGGTTTGCAAAATTATATTAATGTTCATTATCAGTATAGGTATGATATTTTTCTATTTGACTAAAAGTAGACAAGGTAGAGTTATTGTTCTTGCACACTGCACCTCCTACCAATGTGCTATGTCAGTGTATTAAGTTTGAAGAAAATCCCTCAAGTACTTTTGGAGTTATGCTCCGGACAAAGTTTTTCAAGTAAATCTGATAAAGGGGAATAACTCTAAAAGTAGGCAAGGTAGAGTTATTGTTCTTACACACTGCACTTCCTACCAATGTGCTATGTCAGTGTATTAAGTTTGAAGAAAATCCCTCAAGTACTTTTGGAGTTATGCTCCGGACAAAACTTTTAAAGTAAATCTGATAAAGGGGAATAACTCTAAAAGTAGGCAAGGTAGAGTTATTGTTCTTGCACACTGCACTTCCTACCAATGTGCTATGTCAGTGTATTAAGTTTGAAGAAAATCCCTCAAGTACTTTTGGAGTTATGCTCCGGACAAGTAAATCTGATAAAGGGGAATAACTCTAAAAGTAGGCAAGGTAGAGTTATTGTTCTTGCACACAGCACTTCCTACCAATGTGGTATGTCAGTGTATTAAGTTTGAAGAAAATCCCTCAAGTACTTTTGGAGTTATGCTCCGGACAAGTAAATCTGATAAAGGGGAATAACTCTAAAAGTAGGCAAGGTAGAGTTATTGTTCTTGCACACTGCACTTCCTACCAATGTGCTATGTCAGTGTATTTAGTTTGAAGTAAATCCCTCAAGTACTTTTGGAGTTATGCTCTGGACAAAACTTTTAAAGTAAATCTGATAAAGGGGAATAACTCTAAAAGTAGGCAAGGTAGAGTTATTGTTCTTGCACACAGCACTTCCTACCAATGTGCTATGTCAGTGTATTAAGTTTGAAGAAAATCCCTCAAGTACTTTTGGAGTTATGCTTCGGACAAGTAAATCTGATAAAGGGGAATAAATCTAAAAGTAGGCAAGGTAGAGTTATTGTTCTTGCACACTGCACTTCCTACCAATGTGCTATGTCAGTGTATTTAGTTTGAAGTAAATCCCTCAAGTACTTTTGGAGTTATGCTCTGGACAAAACTTTTAGAGTAAATCTGATAAAGGGGAATAACTCTAAAAGTAGGCAAGGTAGAGTTATTGTTCTTGCACACTGCACTTCCTACCAATGTGCTATGTCAGTGTATTAAGTTTGAAGAAAATCCCTCTAGTACTTTTGAAGTTATGCTCCGGACAAAGTTTTTCAAGTAAATCTGATAAAAGGGGAATAACTCTAAAAGTAGGCAAGGTAGAGTTATTGTTCTTGCACACTGCACTTCCTCCCAATGTGCTCTGTCAGTGTATGAAGTTTGAAGAAAATTGCTCAAGTACTTTTGGAGTTATGCTCCGGACAAAATTGGGACGGACGCGACGGACGGACGGACGAAGAGCATTTCTAATATCCCCTTCGCCTTCGGCGGGGGGATAAATAAAAAGTAATTATGGAGTTGTTACCTTTTATGAAAATAACTTGTTTCGCCTTGAAAATAATTTCATGAAAATATCTCGGTTAATTTCAGTTTCGTTAGAAATTAGCAGACTTTAGAACTGGATTAAATAAAATATATTTTTGAGACTGGTACAATTGTACAAACCTGTAGCCATTTGTCTGAGCAATTATCCAGCTTGGTCCTGAGAGCACAGTACATCTGCACCGACGGTACACTGTGTGTAAGTGTAACACATTGTTGTGGGGTACTGCGCGCCAAGTCCTGCTGCAGCTCAAGTGTGGTGTTGTTCCCCATGTGTAGATTGCTGCGACTTGCCATTTCTTAGGTAATCACCTCCTAACAGTCTGAAAATGAATTTAACAGCACAAGGTTTTATATATTTGTAATAAACAAGAGCTGTCCCTCATAAGTGACAAATGCCCCCACACAGATGGACGGTGAGATTTAAATATGCTGCCCTTCGGGGGCATAAATATGTTTGTTGGCTTCAAAGTTTTGGATCAGCCCAAATACAAAACATGACCAGAGTGAACATTGCACAATATTTTTCATCTAGTGTAAGTGGAATATTGAGAAATATGTACATGTTTTGGTCAGATACCCATGTATTTATTTAATCGATATTTCATACCATACACGATGTTCTACAACATAAGCTGACAATAAAATAATCTTTCAAATGTACAAGTTTGTGTACATGTATTTAAAACAGACATTCCATGTATAGCGAATTCTGGGCATCACATACAAACTGGTAAGAATTTTCATGTTGTAAACAAACATGCTTAAAAACACTTGAAAGCTTTTTGTCTACATGATACCAAACACAAAAATAATAATATAAAGGCAGTGGCTAGAGCTGCTGTACCTTACCCCCGCCCCCCACCCTGAGTCTAGTTTAACAGAAGTCTCATATCTCTGGATATTGCTACAAGGATTTGCTATGGTTACAGAAATCTATAAAGGCACATAATAGGATTTTCTAGAGATGTGGAACTTTCATAACTCTAGACCCGGAGGCTAGAGTGACGGTACTGAATGCTCAATATATCGCCCACACCTAAATTACTCGTGTATATTATAGGTCTGTGTCACCGCCATTTGTTTCCTTTACAAAGCCAAAAATTATACATACGTTAACTTGTCATTTATCACAACTCTTGGAAACAAAACTAAATTGAACATTAAAAAAAACATTTCTTGAAAGATTTGCAGAGGCCAACTTGCGAAATAGTTAAATATAACGTAACACGGATCTATATACACATGGATTGGCAACTCTTGTATTTTCCTACACAACTCAACCTTTTTGGTGTGAGCTACAACACTTTGGGAGTTTGGCGAGATTTTGAATCCAAATATTCGAAATCCCGTGCAACTGTTGTTGGCCATATGAAATTAATAGAGGAAAATTGCGTAAAAGAAATCAGTTTTAATTGTTTTTTGTTTTTTTGTAATTGTTGTCGTATTCAAATCAGTTTCAATTTCCATTATGCCAAACCTAATTGTATTTGTTGAAAATTTGTGAATAAACGGGACTTTGTCACCAACAAACATAAACAAATTCCTATTCTGATACATTTTAACACAATGGACGCCTTATAAAAATATTACATGGTTCATACAGAAGTTCCAAGAAAAAAATCAAGTACTTTTCAAGGACTTTTTTCTAATTTTCAATGACTTCAATGATGCGCAAAATCCGACTTCATGTCGGGATACATAGTCAAATGTCGCCTTAAATCATATTTGGAACACGATGTTATAAGCAAAATACATGTTGATAATCTCAATATTTACTTGTTATTCAAATCTGCATTTTTTTGTCATGAAGAACGACTGTATTGACTCATAAGAACGTTTATTTGTCAGATTTTGCTTATAAATGCTTTTCTTCTCGTTAATGACTCTTCAACACACTTTTGCCCATAATGCGCTATGTATATAAGTTTATCCAACACAACGGAAGTACACTTGTGTTTGTTCCCCTTAAAATCCTTTATCCATGCTTCATAACTATCATTCGTGAGCCACCATGTTGATGAGAAAATGCACTTATTTCGGCTCATTTTCACAAATTTTCCGTGACCATGACTTTAGGTAAAGGGAAATCACTCTGGAAGCAAGTGTGTCTAAATTCCTAAATAATGTATGTAGTTGATACATCACACGTCAGCAGGTTTGATGGACTGACACAGATACAGACTGTTTTCTCGTCATTTTAAGGCATGATACTATTATTTTGAACATACCAATTCAATGACTATTTAGTGAAATTCACTAGTTTTATTTTCAATTTCAAGTACTTTTCAAGGACTTTTTCCAAGCACAGAATTCAAGTACTTGCATTAAATTCAAGTACTTTTCAAGGCCTGTGCGAACCATGTATTATCCGAATCATAAATAGATTTGTATAACCAGTCAGGGGTGTTACTTGTTTAAGTTACTTTGAATAACTTCTACAAGTTATATTTATCTTTTACTCATCACTCACTAAAACAACTTTTTAAAGTTATTTTTCAGTCATAATAACTCATTCAAGTTATTTTCTTTCAAATAGTACAAAGATTTAACATCATTTTTCCACAAGAAAAAGAATTTTCTGGAGTTTTTCTATTTCTTTGATCACTGAACTTCAAGTTCAAGATCATGAAATAAAATCTGTTACACCACGACAAAACCTTTAAAACCTTTTTACGCAAGGGCTTTGAAGTAGGACATTCTTCAGGTCATCTCTAAGACAATTTTGGCAATAAATCCATTATGTCTAATTGAAAAGTCATTACTTTCAGCAGACAAGTTACACCCCTGACTGATAACAAGAAGCGTCTTTTAAAAAAGATACACAGCAATTGTGTCAATCAAATATCACATTTCCCCCTTTTTTATTTAAGCAATGTCTAACAAGTGCTTGTCATGGCTGTTGCCAAGCCAAGGCATTATGGGCAACTGCTTTCCAGGTATTGTTTTATAAATTTTTTAGAAGTTGCCAATCCACGTGTATATAGCCCAGTGACAGTTTAAGTAAACAATCAATTAAGAGCCTGTAATCTATGTAACCCTGAAGATTTTAACTGATGCGCCAAGCCGTGACCGGATAATTGATAGACGTGTTACCAGACACTTTATCCCTGTTTCTCGTTTGCTCAGGGTTTCTCATAAATTCTCATTTTTTTACATTCAAGGTGTCAAATTGGCATTTTTTTTATCATTTACAGAGATAGGGCACAAAACTGGTGCCAACAAAAATTCAAGTGATTGGAGTGAAAATTAATGAAAATAATTGGCATTTTACTGAAAAGGCTGAAATTTCATTTTTTGTTGTGGGGTTAGTGAAAGTGGCCATCTTGTTTTATTCTGCTGTCTATCATTATCACCTTTATGTATATGTTGCAGTGACTTGTAACATATTATGCCAAGCTACGCACCTTCGCATTTTTTAGTTTGTGGATTCTACAATGTGGCAATGCCTATTTTTGCATAAATCCCTTAGAATACGAGAAACTTTCTTCTCATTTCTGAGTATGAGGGTGCAATTTATGATGACACCAACTGAACGATGAGTATTTTTTCTATCGAATAACATGTAAATAATGGTGCTAAAATGTGTACTGTTTTCTAGCAAGGTCTTTCAAATAGTATGGTGCGGAAACGCCCTCTATAAATGTCTTATCGTACTGATAATCTTGTCTCGGTTATCGATTTTTACCTGGAAGCGTTTATCACGCCGTGCATTTATCACGCCGAGCGAGTAAACTGGTATTTGTCCGATAGTTGTATGCAAAACTGCCCGTCATTGTGTCATTTAAATACCACATTTAATAAAAAAAATGGTATGATTGGAAAGCTGATGAAATTTTCTGTAAAACTATGAAATTAAAACCTCTATATATAATTAACTATTATCTTTAACGCGAGTTAAACACGGTCCATGCTATTCCGCTCTTGCGCGTTTTAGCGATGGATGGTAATTTGACTCGCGATACTGGTCTTACAAAACTGTACGTTATTATGTTATAAAATAAAAAAACGAAAATCTAATTCATATCCGTTCAAAAATAACTCTTAATTTACATTTTAATTAGCAATTTTCCATCATTTGACCCTAAATATATAGTGAAAACCTGTGCACAAAATATCAGCGCCATGGAAAAAAATCACCATTGACGCCATTTTTAGATTTTGAACGGATCTAACCGTCCCAGAAAATTAAAATACGGGTGAAATACGAAAATCTAAGACATAACAGACGTACATTAGACTTAAATCTATGAGAAAAAGATGTTACAACAATCCCATGAACACCATGCAAGTAGGAAAGAAGCGCTAAAATTAGGTCGGTTTTCGGCTTTTGGTCATTTGTGAAAAAACCCGTTCGTATGAGGTCAACTTTCCAATGCGTAAATCCACCTAAAACGAAACATCGGTAAAATATATTATGTAATGATAAGGGAATGCATATATTGTATTAAGGATCACTTTGTTGGTCAAATTGATTGGTAAAATATCGAGATATACGTAGATATAAAGTATCAATAATTTCTTTCTTTTTCCAAAATTGCGGGTACCCGGATGTTTGTCACGTGATCCGAGGCAGGTTATTTATCGTATTACGCTCGTTTCCTGACCATACTATTTGAAAGACCTTGTTTCTAGTTAACACATTTATAGCACAAATAGCACTCCGAGAATACAAGAAAAATGATATATTAGGACCAGCCCAGTTATTAATCATACAGCGGTTATTTTTAACTGTTAAATGGAAGAAATGTGTAGCAATTATCATATTTTTATTTACATTCGGCTAGTAAACTGCCCATAATATTCGTGAGGCAGATGGTGAATATGCTCGCGAAAACAGGTGATGTTAAAAACTAAACCGTCAATATCTGAATTTCCTACCTAGCAAAATGCGTTCTTTGATATTTATGAACATATCGTATTTTGCAATAGGAATTGTATCTCTCAGACTCGCAATATTGTGTATTTTGAAGTGAATACACCTGAATTTCTATTTTTCGCCACTTCCGTGTTTGAAATTTGCGCGCGACCGGAAATACCTAAAACTATTCTGAATGCTATATTAGAACATTGTTCTCATACATTTGAGGAATAGATATTTCCCTCCGGATATGCAACAGCTCATATTTAATTGATGATAACATGTTAATCACTATCGACTTTTTCAAGTTCAGGACATGTTCGGTATGACTTTTCAGAAAAAATCTCTTTGTAAAATTTACGTTTGGAACAAGGACCAATATTTCAAACAATCTGAAAAACAGTTGACCCCCACTTTAGTTCTGGGTTCCAAAACTCTAAATGCCGCTCTTTTTTATATAAATATATATATTTTGTTTAAGTTTTCGTCAAGTGCGGCTTCTGTCAAGCATAAAAACCAGGTACGCTGAAGTTGTTTTAGGTACCCCACCTCATCTCCTAAAGCTTTTGTCTCCTCCAGCTGTGCCATAGAGTATGCTTTAGAACTGTTAATGATAATTAGACTCTGTCAAATAAGAAAATAATTTTCAGTTGCAAGTCGAACAAGTGTAAAGACCTGAAAATAGATATGTCTCGTACATTTACATTTGTATATTAGATTCGATAAAAATACGAATACAACATATATAGCTATACACTCGTCATTGAAACCATCTTTAGAATTCTAAAAAGAATAGTTATTTAAAATGGTGGATTTCCTGCGTTTTTACTGGACCATACTATACTGGCCCCAATTTCACGAAAATACTTAAGTAAATACTTAGTAACATGCTTAACTTATTTCAACACTTATCAGCCCCTTGCATGTATTCATTTAAAGAATTAAACTTTTTCAGAAGCGTATTTACCCATTTATCACAATTATATATACACTTGTTAGCATTTGTGCAGAAAATGTTGTTTTTAGCAAGTAATTTACACTAAGTAAATTCTTAAGATTCTTAAAATTCTTAACTTGTACTCAAATGAATTTTTGCTCAATCTGACTTGCATTTAGTATTATATAATATTTTTGTTCTTTCAACATGTTAATTTCATTAAAAAATATACTATTGTTTAAAATGACGACAAGAAACATTATTATTTTAAGTGACAATTAGACTTCAAAATAACTTACTCAGCTAAGCAATTACTTAAGTATTTTCGTGAAATCGGGGCCTGGACCCAGATTGGACCAAGTTATCATAAGGACCCAGGTTTTGAAAGCCTTCATGTTCTATTAACCTGCAACTTTAATGACATTGTGAAACTAGATTGGCTAACTGAAAAAGATAAAGTTTTCAGTTTCCTTCTTAAAACTATGAATTGTTTATTTTTCCGACAAGCCCGCAGCATTAGGTATATATCATATATTTCACGTATTTTACATAGAGGATAATTGTTGGTTTCGGTGTAAGATCATGTTATAATTTCACCGAGTGAGCACTTTTGGTGTTCACGAGTGAAATTAACGTGATATTACACCGATACCAACAATTTTTCTGTTTATTTTATGGTTAAAATTCTACTTTTATTGAGTTTGTTTCTACAAAATATCGAAAATCGCGGGAAACGTCACCAGAAACATAGCGCAAATGACGTCATTTAAACGACGTCATCGTCGCATGGTTTCCAGCATTAATTACGCTCGGTATCCTTTTTGACGTAAATCCGGGTTAAAGATTGTAAAACAGTGAAAAATAAAAATGGTAATCCACTGTGATAACACTTTGTAACCACGCCCACATGCCGGACTACTTCAAGTTTAACAAGTGCAATCACAGAGAAAAAGTAATCAAAACATTTCATTTATCCTATCATTTTTGTATTTTTGTTTACAAATCATTGTTAATGATGTAGTTATTGCATAAAAATACAGCCCAAATAGATAAATTGAATGATTTAAAACGAACAGCAAGGCACCATAAAAATTGAAAATCCCCTGTAGAATTTTTTATTTTTGAAATAAACATAGGGTTGTTGGTATTCATTTTCTTAGTTAGATCATTTGCTATCCATCTACAGCAATTTTGAGGCAAAATTTGAGAAAAAGTTGATTTTCATTTTTTTTATCACTATCCAATTTTCACAGTAAGTTCTTAATGCGTGGTTGAAATGGCCTGAAACCTATCAGCTACCTATCAAAAGTTGAAAACTGTCTTTAAACCGCTCACTTTTCACTCATCAACTCTCGATCTCGTTTTTTGGCCTGTGCAGCAATGCAATTTTGTAAGCAAACAAGCCAGGACACAAACTCCCCATAAAAAAAAAAAAATAATATCAACCATGCATACTCCTTCGAGTTAATAATACAAGTTCTTTAAGTTCTACTTTAATGGAAACACGTGGGTTTCGTCTGCGTCAAGCGTCCCGACCGTACCATTAACATTTTTTATTTTACTTTTTCCCACCGCCCCCTCAAGTTCCTCGTTTGTTTACAATTAGAATACCCCAGTGGTGTTGAGCCCACGCCGCCATCTTTGAAATGTCAGTGTTTTACTTGGAAATTCTTGCGTGTGTCTTTGCAAATATTTTGTTTGCAAAAACAATATCATTACATTAGAACAGAAAAACATTTATAAATAGTCTCATGAAGGTAATTATAAAGCTATATTTATGTCGTTTTTATATTTTTTGTCCTTTGAAATGTAGAACTATTTTTCGAGGCACATGTAGTAATTTGAAATCATTTTCTTTTATAAATACCGTATTTATTCTATTTTAGGCCCCTAAAAGTGTCAAAAATATACAATATGAAGATTTGCATGATAAATAGAATATTATATAGTCAACTGCCTTTTGACAACATGTGATATCAGGTTCGGCAGATACGGTCGGAAAAGGCTCGGCAGAGCCTCGCCTTTTCCGACCGCATCTACCTCACCTGATATCACATGTTATCAAAAGACAGTAGCCTAATATTCTCTATATGTTTATCAAGGCTTAAAGTATCAATACAGCCTTCATACATAATATACTAGAAATTTTATTAACTTCAGCTGATGATACGATAAATATTGATTTCACCGCCATCATGTCGCGTGCGTGTATAAGCTTCATGATACAATTCAGCTGGAATTTGTAAGGAAAAGCAAAATACATGTATATGTATATATAGTTGCTACAGAAGTTCAAGAGGCCAAACGAAAACTTTAAAATTTAAGAGTTAACAAGACAAAATCAATATTAAGTTTGATTTGTTTGTATAGACCTACATGTAAGCTGTTTTCGTATGCATTTTGACATATCAACCGCGGTTATAAATAAGACATAAGTAAGGAATCCTTTGCGTGTCATTTAAAGTGTCATCTCAAAATTTCGAAACGAAAACCGACAATGCATTACCCGTAAGCGACGGCACTGTGTTACGTTGATTTGTGTTGTCGTGAGCCGTAATAGTCATACACAAAGAATAGCGACATTTCGACAATGTTGCGTTAAATAGTTGGGAGTCGCTTTGTAGTTGTTTTAATTCTAACGCAATACCGATGTGATGTCGTTTCTGATTGGTTGCGTCGCCTAAATCTGCGACTATTAAATAACGTTTCTAACGCAGTACCGATGTAACGTCGTTTCTGATTGGTGACGTTTAAATTTGCGACTATTAAATAACGTATTTATAGTCGCAAAATTCAAACGGCGTTTTAATCACCGCATTTAGACACACTGTGCGTTAGAAAAGGGATAACTATTTAGTGATTTTGATATTTGCGACCGTATATACGGTTTTAATGGTCGCAAACAGTTTTAACCGGAGGTGTTAAAATTGTTTGCGACCATTAAAACCGTTTCTAACGCAATACCGATGTGACGTCGTTTCTGATTGGTGACGCCGTTTAAATTTGCGACTATTAAATAACGTATATGTAGTCGCAAACTTCAAACGGCGTTTTAATTATCGCATTTAGACACATTGTGCGTTAGAAAAGGGATAACTATTTAGTGATTTTGATATTTGCGACCGTATATACGGTTTTAATGGTCGCAAACAGTTTTAACAGCTCCGGCTAACGCCGTCGCCGTTAAAAATATTTGCAACCATTAAAAACCGTATATACAGTCGCAAATATCAAAATTACAAAACAGTTATTCCTATAATAAACAGTCGCAAATATCAAAATTACAAAACAGTTATTCCTATAATATATAGTCGCAAACTTCAAACGACGTTTTAATTATCGCATTTAGACATATTGTGCGTTAGAAAAGGGATAACTATATAGTGATTTTGATATTTGCGACCGTATATACGGTTTTAATGGTCGCAAACAGTTTTAACAGCTCCGGCTAATGCCGTCGCCGTTAAAAATATTTGCAACCATTAAAATCCGTATATACAGTCGCAAATATCAAAATTACAAAACAGTTATTCCTATAATATATTGTCGCTACAATGTCGCGTTATACGCGATACGACGCATAACAGCGGGAAGAGACAATGAGACGTTGTAACATCTTTTCTGGACTGTCGTATTACTCTGCTTAGTATCGCTTCGCAAGGTCGTGTGTCGCTATACCCTTCCTCTGGCATCGTTTGGAAATTAGGAGGGTGGTACCTCCAACCGAAACATCTCCTTTTTGACAATAATTTAAGTTTAACAGCATTATGGAAGCAATGCTGGAGTTGGCCGTAAACGCCCCTTCAGGACTAAAAGGCTCGAACTTTTAAACCCAGTAAAGTGAAGTGCGCCGCTATGCACTGTTCAGTGTTGTATAGCGATTCACTTACTTGTTGTGTCGTATTGCTTATTCCTGCATTGTGTTCAGCGGCCAACAGATGTTCCTTTAAATGACACGAATCATGTTCCGTATCTAAGGATTTGGTAACACGCCTTTTTTAAAAGTCACTTCGACATTCAGTGACAGTTTCAAAAGCCTGGTTGATCATATATACGACAAACGTTATAAATTATTGAATGGGATTTTATTATTGATCATTCATGATCATCAATATATCGATATTTATAAATTGCACTGCGTCTGAAAAGAAATTTACTTCAGTGAAGAGTTAATGTTTTGCCGGGCTCTTCACAAAATGAGCTCATGCGTAAATCGCCTTTTGCGCTGGAGTTTAAATCGATATAGACTTCACATAAAACAACTTTTGCATTAATGATGTAAAACATTATTAAAGGTAGATGTCTTTAGTTTTGTCAGGTTATGGTAATGTACCAGCATGAAAACGCGAGGACGAGAACGAAGTCGAGTTGGAGAACCAACATTAAACACAAGAGCGAAGTCGAGTTGGAGAACCAACATAAACACGAGAGCGAAGTCTAGTTGGAGAACCAACATAAACACGAGAGCGAAGTCTAGTTGGAAAACCAACATAAAACACGAGAGCGAAGTCGAGTTGGAGAACCAACATAAACACGAGAGCGAAGTCTAGTTGGAGAACCAACATAAAACACGAGAGCGAAGTTGAGTTGGAGAACCAACATAAAACACGAGAGCGAAGTTGAGACTGAACCAGCGACGAAAACCCCAGTACAAGAGCGAAGTCGAGTTGGAGAACCAGCAAAAAACTACAACAAAACAACACGAGAACGAGTGGAGAACCAGCATTAAAACAAAACTGAAGAATGAGAGCGAAGTCATTTTGAAATTCCTTTATAGACGCACCACCAATTAGAAAAAATGTTGACTAAATATCTCCATAAAACAAGTAGTACATTTATATCCATTTTCAACAACAAATGAAGAAGCATGGCTAAAAACAATCGTGTTTGTATATTGTTCTATTTAGGACTGTAACAATAATCAGAAGCTGGAGAAAACTGACATAGTCGACCGATTCTACTGAAAATAGTCAATTTTGACATTGACACAATGGAGTCATACAAGTGAACTTGAAGGACGGAATCCGTGAAAAAATATTAATGAACAAAACCAAGTTATCAGAACACTTAAAATACATGTTACATGTTACACGTGGATACGGCTTCCCTTCGCAACCCACGGAACCTTAGTTTGATCCCTAGTTGAAGTATGTACGTGCGCAAGACTTCTAACGCCAGATATGCCCCAGGCTAACCAACAGCAAATGAGTGCTGATAATGAAAAATGCTACGGCAATCTGTGTTTAGTGTTTAGTTCGATAATTTGTGGCTTCATTAAAGCATTTAGTGTAATTTGGGACTACTTGCTTTGCAAGCGAGCTAAAGCGAATTTTCTAAACTATTTACACATACATTTGTATAATTATCCCGGTTCTTGAGTCAAGCAAAGCCAGGCCGAAATACATCTGGCGATCAGTCTTTCCAACACCGCTAATCAAGTCACCGACATAAAAAGTAGTGCGATTAGTAATGAGCTATAGCAAAGCTACCTTTAACATACGATCAGGTTGGATGCAGACCAATAAACAAGGCTTTGCCTATATTCGCGCCTGAGATTGATTTTCATGTTTGTGTTGTATCCATGGTGTAACAGTTAGCTATTCACTCTCTCTATATAAGGCAAAACATTCGCGATTTTTTCTCTGTGCAAGTCGACAGATACTTATCAGTGGAAGATTTATACTTGCTTGAATAAAACAACTTTCAACTATGCGCGAAATCGTACATCTTCAAGCAGGACAATGTGGTAACCAGATCGGTGCCAAGGTAAGAAATAATTATTTTATTATCATTATTATGTCTGTGTAGATTTATACCAGATTCGCAAAAAAGGACATAAAATGTTTATATAAACTTTCTCACTCGATATATAAAAATAAAAACATTCAACAAAGTTATAGAACGACGAAGTGGATTTTTATTAAAAGTTTTATACCTGTCAAGCATATTTGGAAATATTTGACATAAAACAGTTTGTAAATTTCATATGAACCGTGACTTTAAGTACGGGTAGCAAAACAACATCAGCGCAGTTGGTTCAGAATCTCGTCTTTGGATATGTTTCTAAATAGAACCTTTCTATATATGACGATGTCGATGATGATGATGATGATGATTAGTATTATTATCATTGATGTGGCTATGGTGATTATTGATAAATATGATGACGATGACGTTGATAGTGATGCATATTATAACTATCATTTATCATTTATCATCATCATCATTATCATCATCATCATCATCATCGTCGTCGTCGTCATCACTATTATTATTATTATTATAATTATTATTATTGTGTCTTTTAACTTTTAAACTTAAATTGTAGTACTAAAACTGTATTTTTTTTAGTTCTGGGAGGTGATCTCGGACGAACATGGTATTGACCCCACTGGTACATACCACGGAGATTCAGACCTACAACTTGAGAGAATTAATGTTTACTTCAACGAGGCTACAGGTACGTTAACTTACAAACTGCAGTTGAACGTGTTGTCAGACAGTTTTGTGAAATGTAATATGTAATTTGTTTCTCCACATCATATGCTTTTCGCCACAATAAATGTTCTGGCATGGTTTAGTTTGTTGTTAGAACAATACAATGTAGACGATTAAATGACCAAATGGTTGTCGCTTTGATAACAATTTGTGACTGAGAAGTTCTCTAAAGTCTTACTGTTGCGGAATTGCCTTGCCAGGTAAGGTATCATATCTCTAAAGAACGTGATCTGCTATCTGGAATGAGATTCCGAGAGCTATTTAATAAGCAAAGGAAGCTTACTTGGCAATCGAGTTAAAACCATAAACCATTGTGCCGCGTGTTACATGTTAGAATTCTGGCTTCTGTATTGTAAAAATACTTTTATACTGTACCTTTTAAACCACTTACAAGGCACATACATGCTATGAATGTGCATATAAAACATACTCTGATAGTAGTCTTGCCGTGAAATTACATGTACAGTGTATATTACAATTTGTGAGTAAAACGGGGTTATTGGGTCTCAAAAGTTATGCACTGAATTTATCCTGTATCAGCTATTCACTAGTATCATGGGAAAAGCATTTTTTAAATGGGGGAGTGGAGTTTGAACGATATTGAAGATATCTTTAACGAGCAGTTTATGGTTCACTGTGTTTCATTGCACATACCTTTTACGTATCGTGCGTCACTTGTTTCTAGGACATCCTGGCAGATCCAAACAACATTCACACCCTCAAAATAATTCCATCCCTTCTTCGTGAACGTAGTTGGGGCTATGCTAGCAGGGGCGTAGCTAGGGACACTATTGAAGTACACCCAGGATATATAATGTAAATAATTAGGACGTTTAAAACTTATTTTATTGCATTTATTAAACACAAGTTTACCATTTGTGATTAAAAATAAACCGATACTGCTAGTGTACCCGAGTGGACATGTACCCCCCCTCGCCCCCCTAGGCAAAAGTTTAACATCACTTTTAGGCCATTTAAATTTTTCATTTTTGAAATTCGAAGTTCGCCCGTGAATATGGGAGTATGCCTGGCTACGCGCCTGGCTAGGAGCCCGCTTGTCTTTCCATTGGTTTTCGATATACTTCATATACTAATATGAATTGGTCACACGCTGACGACCAATCCCCCTACTCCGATAATGAGTTAATGTCAAAGGTCAAGGTTATTTATAGACGTCAAAGGATTACATTAATATTAGTAGACTTCTGTGTCAAAGTCATAATTTGGTATGGGTATAAGATACTTTCTACTAAAGGTAAAAATTTAATATGTACCACGAACTACAGTTGGTGAGCTTGACTACTAGTATGTCATCACGATGTAACGTTTTCTTTTGTTTTAATGGACATATGTTAAGAATCACATGCATAAATTTCAAATGTCTAATTTCAGGTGGCAAATATGTCCCACGAGCAGTTCTTGTCGATCTCGAGCCAGGCACCATGGACTCTGTGAGGTCCGGACCTTTCGGTCAGATTTTCAGACCGGACAACTTTGTGTTCGGCCAAAGCGGAGCCGGAAACAACTGGGCCAAAGGTCACTACACAGAGGGTGCTGAACTAGTGGACTCCGTGCTAGATGTGGTACGCAAAGAATCCGAAAGTTGTGATTGCCTTCAGGGATTTCAACTCACACACTCTCTTGGTGGAGGTACTGGGTCTGGTATGGGAACTTTACTCATCAGCAAAATCCGTGAGGAGTACCCAGACAGAATCATGACAACCTTCTCCGTGGTACCATCACCTAAGGTTTGTATTCAACCATTCTCTTGATAATTGACCGAAACCTGGAACAAGCGAGACTGGAATGGCAAGACTTATATTTATCGGGGATCTAGTCCACGAAATCATAAATATGCAGATTCTTTCCCTGAATATGATATAATAATGATATGTCTTGATTTGATAAAAAAAGCACAATCAATCTATAGCTATGTTAGAATATTTTGAATATATAGGCATGGGGGTAGAACAAAATATCTACTTAAATACAAAATGTAGTAGTACATGTACAAATGAGAAAACATCGTGTTTTGTTTCAATTCTAGGTATCAGACACTGTTGTTGAGCCCTACAACGCTACCTTGTCTGTTCATCAGCTCGTCGAGAACACCGACGAAACATTCTGCATTGACAACGAGGCTCTCTATGACATCTGTTTCAGAACCCTCAAACTTACCACACCAACATACGGGGACTTGAACCATCTCGTGTCGGCTACCATGTCTGGTGTTACCACATGCCTCCGTTTCCCAGGTCAGCTGAACGCCGATCTCCGTAAACTTGCCGTCAACATGGTTCCCTTCCCACGTCTCCACTTCTTCATGCCAGGTTTTGCACCGCTCACATCACGCGGTAGCCAGCAGTACAGGGCGCTTACAGTTCCAGAACTCACCCAACAGATGTTCGACGCCAAGAACATGATGGCGGCCTGTGACCCACGTCATGGGCGCTACCTCACTGTCGCCTGCATGTTCCGTGGACGTATGTCCATGAAGGAGGTAGACGAACAAATGTTGAACGTCCAAAACAAGAACAGCAGCTACTTCGTCGAATGGATCCCGAACAACGTGAAGACAGCTGTCTGCGACATTCCACCACGTGGTCTCAAGATGTCCGCCACCTTCATCGGTAACAGCACAGCCATCCAGGAACTGTTCAAGCGAATCTCCGAGCAGTTCACGGCTATGTTCCGGCGTAAGGCTTTCTTGCATTGGTATACTGGCGAGGGTATGGACGAGATGGAGTTCACTGGGGCGGAATCGAACATGAATGACTTGGTCTCCGAGTATCAACAGTACCAGGATGCTACAGCCGAGGAGGAGGGCGAATTTGATGAGGAGGAAGAAGACGAACAGGAGGCGGCGTAATAAATTTATGAAATAAACTTTACGCAACTACATGAAATCTTATTATCCTTTTAAAAGTAACATCGTAGACATTTACACCAAACAGACAACAACAGTGAAGAAGAAAATTACGAATGAGATCTGATAATACTTCAACATTATTTACTCGATGAACAGGATCGAATAAAGAATTTATCATATGCATTTTTTTTGTTAAGTTTACAATTTTAAGACCACTGAACGAAACGAAACAATATAAATCAGTCGGTTTTAATAAAGTTTTTAGTTTATTCGTTTGAAACTTATGTTGTCCTACCTGTAAATATTTTTTATAAGTCCTCCACTTTTTGTTTAGATATTTTGAAATTCCCAAATGTACTGTTGCTCTTTTCAATAACGACTCGACCCGACCCATGGACGTTTAAGCATTAAAAAACTGGTGCCGGTGTCGTTCAGCAGAAACAAAGACGAAAGAAAATAATGGTGTTTTACAGAAGTAAAAAAAAACTTTGAAAAAATAATTGTAGATAGTGTCCAGTTAATAGACAGTATTATTCAGAACGTTTCCACGTGTTTTACATTTTGTGCAATTATGTACTTTGTACTTTGCTGAAAATTAACATTCATAATAAAGTTTCCGTAATCGGAAGTCTAATAAATTATCAAAGATAATGCAATGAAACTTTACATTTAGACTTGAGACAACTACAGTAGTGAAAGTAGAATACAGTAAACTCCGTTTACAACGAACTCCTTTGAACCATTAAAATGTGTTCCTTACATCCGGAATTTGTTATATCCGTATAACATTTTCATATAGAATAAAGAAATAAAATAAATCGGGCAGAGAAAATATGTTCCTTATATCCGGATTTTGTTATATCCGTATAACATTTTCATATAGAATAAAGAAAGAAAATAAATCGGGCAGAGAAAATATGTTCCTTATATCCGGAGTTTGTTATATCCGTATAACATTTTCATATAGAATAAAGAAAGAAAATAAATCGGGCAGAGAAAATATGTTCCTTATATCCGGAGTTTGTTATATCCGTATAACATTTTCATATAGAATAAAGAAAGAAAATAAATCGGGTGAGAAAATATGTTCCTTATATCCGGAGTTTGTTATATCCGTATAACATTTTCATATAGAATAAAGAAAGAAAATAAATCGGGTAGAGAAAATATGTTCCTTATATCCGGAGTTTGTTATATCCGTATAACATTTTCATATAGAATAAAGAAAGAAAATAAATCGGGTAGAGAAAATATGTTCCTTATATCCGGTTTTTCGCTATATCCAGAGTCGTTATATACGAAGTTTACTGTATATATAAATCACAAGCACGCTCGACTATTCTCAGCAAATCTTTGTCTGCAAAACTTTAAAGGTTTGATACACCTATACAGAAAAGTTACATGATAGTACTTAGTACACAAAAACAAACTGCGAATGTTTAAGCACAACAATTGGGAATAATTTATAACAACTTGTTTATAATTCGTTAGTGATAGTTTCTATGAATATAAATCTATCCCCTTATGATGGCATATAAATGCTCCAAGTTGGGAAGAAATTGCTACGATAGCGAAGGAAAAAAGTTGACCGAAGGGACATACCCTATAACTGATGTCGAACTAAATAACCTCCAAGACATAAATAATGAATCTTTCAAAAATTGGAAGTATTTAGAAATTAACCTAAAAGTTTCAGCTATGTATTCCAGTCATTGTCGATAAAATTAGCGGTGAAAGATATGCTGCAGTACCGTAAAACATTCAATTGTTGAGTTGTTGTTGTACAATTAATGGTTGATGTGATTTATTACAAATGGCCTCTATGCTGATTATTTGTGCTAAAATGCAGCTTTTTTCGATATATGTTGTTCTTCAAAATTGTATTTATTTATCATTTTACGTTCATTAAACACATTATTTATGTTTCGATAATATAATCTGCTAAATGCAGGGAATGCCCCTTTAACGTAAAAACTGACGAATTCTATATCAAAGTGTATAAGGGCCCTTTTGCTAACAAGTAAGTCAAAGTTATGGAACTTGCAGTATCTAGTTCGCTTATGGTTTTTAAAATAAATCTTCAAAGTTTTAAAGCAATAGCTGTGTTAGCTGTGGAGAGAAGTTAACCTAAACATAAAACATAACGCAATGTGTGACGCCAACACCGTCGCCACGGTGAGTAGAATAACTCTACTTATTCATTGATTAGTCGAACCAATAACTGAGGAAGACGAGGATTTATAAAATCTTTTAGAGGAAGGACAACATGAATATCAAACTTTGTGTTCATGTATATCATTTTGATCACTTATCTAACAAACGGAAGAAACACTATTTGTAAGGAAAAGTGACAAGTACGAAAATGAATGGGATTTTCACCTTTCTATCTCCTGATACAATACCTATAAAATACATGCAGTCCGTACGATGAAATACAGAGGGTACTATATCCACACACACAACGCGGTAACATTACGTATACTAGCAAAATTGATTAGAGAAGATGTTTGCGTGAAACATGAAAAGCCTTACATGAATCTTTGAACATTGCATACGCAGTAGCTATGGAGTACCGCCCAATGATCTTTTTTTTAAATTGCGTATAGCCCCGGCCGACCCTAGGATATCTCCTCAGGTGAAACTGCCAAGACGCATGACAAGCGCTGGTTGAGACAGATGCAAATACAAGAGAATCCGGGGACCAGAACCTAGCTCTTTTCGAATAGACCCCTTGGTTCTTTTACGAGCTCGGTGTAAGGCACTGATACACGCGAGACTACCTTTAGGTTTCTAACCAGTTCATCTCTAAATGGGCGGGAAACACTGAAAAATGTTCCTGAAATTTCTAGTGCCCCGTCCGGGATTCGAACCGGGGACCTCCGGATTGGTAGTCAGATTTATTCAGATATGGCTCCGGACAGACGGACCGAACGAAGGAGGACGAAATGCCAGGCGGATAACCCTAAATTAACACCAGTCCGCCTTCGGTGGGAGATAATAAAATACATTCTGATGAATTAAGTGTTTGAATATAAAATTAAGATAAAATATAAAATTTAAAACAAACTAGCAATGTACAAAATAACTTTTCTGAAGTCAAAGCACAAAGAACTTAACTTTTATGGCACGTCTAAGCAAGCAAGCAAGGGACAAAACTCTTCATTTTCTTGCCTTTCTTCCGTCCCGTGTAGTATGAGCAGGATGTAGGAAAAAAGCATCCTGGAATCCTATAAGCCTGAATAGAAATTGTGTCATCTAACAGGAAAGTGCAATAACAGACGTAGAAGTGATCAATCACCAAGAATGCGGCATGTTTAAGAATTCTGGTATTATAACCTCTCTTGATAAACCATTTACTAGCACTTTTATTGGTAGCGGTAACAACCTTTTAGACAAACATGTATTAAGGTTTCTTGAGTTGAAATCTTCTAAATTGGAACATATCCTAGCAAATCGAGTAAGTTGTGATAAATGGGATGATGCAGCAGGTCATCCATCGCCATCTAAATGTGGAAAATTTGCTGAAGCCTTTATTGAAATTAAATCATCTCTCTTGATATTTCCTGATTAGATATGATTTAGTTCAAGTCTAAAAATTAAGTGTGAACTGACTACCTAGTTGACATGGAAATGAAAGGAAAAACTTCTTTTGGTCTCGTTTACTTGAATGAAGACAGTTTTATTTTTTACTGTCATAACCATCGTCGTTATTGACGAAAAACTATGACGTTGTGCTCACATACTCAAGTTCCTGGGTGCCTTACTTAATGTTCGGACGACAAATGCAAAAACGCAAAAAATGTCGTCATGATGTAGGTCGTTCTATCGTTATAGGAAGTTTATACATTTTTAAGGATTCTTAATCAATAATAACCTTTATATCTTGGAGCCCTGATGGAATCAGTATGTACACAGTTCCTGACACTTATGTAGCAAAATTTGCTATGCACACTTAAATCCATCTCTCTACCAATCTTAATTTAACATTTATGAATTGTGCATGGCCTCACGATTGGTGTGAAGTTCTATATTTGGTCAGATTAGACAAGTATTCGGTATAGAGTTACCTTCCCTAGTTTGAACAAAATCTGCTTTATTTGATTTTGTTTACACTAGCACATTCAAATTGAACAGGAGTCCTAAGTATATATATTTACTTAAAGTTTGAGTGTGTATACCAAGCAGAGCTTTTTGGTCAAGTTTTTAGATCAAGCTTAGAAAAAGCAGTATTTGATATTTGTTGGCACTTCAATCGGAAACGCTCCAGAAATGCTATAACCGGTATGAGTGAAAGTCACAGTTAAAAATGAATTAGTATTTGAAAAAAAAAAAGAACAGTTTCTCAGCATTAAATTTAGTTTTTAATGACAAATTGACCAAATCGGTAAATATAGAAAATATGATACTGAGATTTACCTTTAAGGTGAAGTCTTGTCTGGAGCATAACTCTAAAAGTGTTAATTGAAATAGGTTGAAACTGGGTAAGTAGAAGGACAAAATGCAAGACAATTACAAACTTTTTCTCATTTTTGAAGATTTTGAAGATTCTCCAAAACTTTGATAATTAGACATTCAAACATGTTAAACATGTTTCAGTTTGTAAATGCATCTACACTGTTTCTATTCTTACTCCAAATAAATGTTTATTTGCAAAGGCTTATATAAGAGTATCATTAAAACCCTTCTTGACTCAAACTACAAAGCATAGAGCTTAGATATTTGGCAGACACCATTGCCTAATGGTCCTCTACAAAGTTTGTTCAAATTATGACCCTGATTAAAATCGGCCCCGCCCCTGGGATCACTTGATTTTACATTGAGATATTAGATAAAAACTTTTAAAAATCTTCTTGTCTCAGACCATAAGGCCCATATGTTAAATATTTGGCTTGGAGGATTTTATAATGGTCCTGTTCCAGGATTGTTCAAATCATACCCCTTGGGTCCAAGTTGGTCCCTCCCAGAGGTCACTGACTTACTTTATTTACATGAACCATGCAAATTTCAAATTTGACCGTGGCTGGCTAACCGTGATATTAAGCTACTCAGATATTTTATGTTTTTTGAAACCACATCAATGTAATTTGGACCATGTGTACAGGCATGTATATTTACAGGCATGTACATTTTAACTTCAACATTGGCTGACCTTGACCTTGACATGCTGACCTTTTCTATTGTTGAAGCTACATCAGTGGCATTTGAACCATATCTGCAGTTTTGAATGCAAGTTTCAACTTTTGACTTGGCTAACATTGACCTTTACCTTTTGCCTAGTTTTCTAGTCAAGCTAGAAAGATGACATTTTGCAAACTAAAATGTAAAAAAAATTATAGATGTTTATTTTTATACATTATTTTCATGCCCCCAACGGTTGGCATATAGTAATCGCACCGCAAGTCTGTGAGTGTTTCCGTCCGTTTGTGAGTGTGTCTGTCCACATTTTTCGTGTCCAGGCTGTAACTTTGTCATGCATGAGTGATTTTAAAATAATATGACACAAGTGTTCAATACATAAAGACGACGTGTTGCTTGCATGACCAACGGCCCTACCTCAAAGGCGAAGGCCACACTTAGAGTTTAAATGTAATGGAATCCTGTATATATGCGCATATTTTTATCCGGACTGTACCTTTGTCTTACATCGTGAGATTTTAAAATGATTAGGCATACATATTTAGCATATGAACGTAACGTGTCAAGTATAAGTTTTGCGCCTCGGTGACACTTAAAGCACATAAAGATTACGTGTGGTGTAAATGCTGCTTTCCTACATGAAAGATCAATGTCACTCTCAGAGTTAAAAGTCATGAAATCCTGTATATACATGCATACATTTGTGCCCGGACCTGTAACTCTGTTACGCACTTTATACTCAGCTCGACTGTTCAAAACATGTAGACAATGTGTCATGCGTGAGTCCCGCATCTATAAATACTACTTAGCACACATATACAGCTTATGGAGACGACTTGTTGCGCAAGTCATGCTCCTATAACATACTTATCTCCAGATTGTTACACTGTCGTGCATTGAAGTTTCATAAAATAACACTCGGTACAAATGTTCAGCGCATGCAGACAACGTGGTACACACTTTCTCTCTGTCTGACCGTCTGTCTGTAGATTTTGTTTCGTGTTAAGCTTGTAGCTCTGTTATGCATTTGTTGATTTTAAAATACATTGGCACAAAACTTCAGTACATGGAGCTGATGTGTCATGCGAAAGCTTATAGGCTGACGTCACATAAACCACTTTGGGGCATTCATCACGTACGAGTGACGATTCTTGTTTTTATGTAAATGCAATGTCTTCTTTTATGAAAATCAGCCTTTTACTATATGCCGATGTCTCTACGATAATTATATAAGGAAAAAACAACACATTTAGGAAATCTGCTCTAGCAAAAGAAAAGTACATGTATGCTGTTTGACGTAGCAGTTAGTATGTAAATGGCACAATCATCAAGTCAACATAAAGCTACGCTAAACCAATATTTTTATTTTAAATCTTTGTCAACCTCAGTTATAAATTATCCAATACCAGACTAACACTTCTCTATAGAAAAACTAAACCCAGTAAAAACATGCTAAAACGCTTTTTTCCCCTGGCCTTTACTCAGGGTTAAGCATTTTTTTATTGTCCTTTCGAAGAAGCGGGGATGTTCTGTTTTGCAACTGTCAGATTAGGTATCCGCTTACAAACTTGGAAAAGTTTCTGTCATAGGTGTCACTCTTTGTACTGGTATTGGATTGTATGGTCATGGACTGTAAATACATTGTGTAAACTTACAATTAACTTCTAAGTCACTGAGACCTCATATCTAAAACGTATTTCAGTCAAATAACTCCTAACTCCATAACACTTCTGCTCAAGTTTTCAAACTTGTCAGGTGTAAAGCTTACGAAGAGTAAATGACCCAAATTCACCAAAGGTCATTAAAACACGTTTCCTCACAATAACTTCACAATTTGTTACTTTAAAAATCTTTCATCTTGCAAGTTGTAGATTATATAGAATAAATGATCACTTCTGAATTTAGGCTAATCTCAGACAGGGACTAGCGTAAAAAGCATCAACACTTTTCAGTTTAGTGGGTTACCCCAAGATGTACCTTGTTAAAATTGATGATGTATGTACGGTATTTTACTTAATTTATAGGCCTATTCCTTTTAGTAGTCATGTCTGGCTTGCTTGTTGAGAAAATATTAAGACCTGAATCTTTAATTAATAGGTTTAGATACTTCTAAGCATAATAGGAAAGACAAAAAAACGTTAACCACGTTGGCGAATAAAGTTCTAAACTCAGGCACTACTATAAACCATAGCAGTGATATTACTTAAAACAACATGCCTCATCATCGTCGGAATTGCTGTTTCGATTCAATCCGAAGTGGTTTGTAACAATCGTAATACTAAAACAAGAACTAGCTTCAAAAAAATGGTCGGCTCAATTTTGAGTATATGAAAGCGATTGGTAGCTAGATTTAGTAGTTTCATTTTTATGTAGTCCTAAGGCGCAAATGTCAAAGGGTGAGAAAACGTGTGCACCCTGACCGTGTTGCGAACTCAGAGACCGTTGCTTACAAGGTTGTAAGAGCGAATGCTCCCCCGACTGAGCTAACCGGCCGCTTACACATTATCTCCCCAATTGTGAATAAGTCCGTATCGTGGCATGGGCATTAGGAAAACAAACTTAATTCTTGTTTTTCTTATCAAATATGTTGCTCGAAATAGTGATCGTTATTGACTGGTCGGAAAAGTATAATAACTCTAAACTTATAATTACTTTAGTTTGGCGGTAACAACATATTAATATGTTGATAGATATGAACTATTTACGTACTAAAATTTAAAAACCATTCATGAAAGACTGAAAACGTAAAGAGTATTTCATTGACCCTTTTCATTCGGTATTATCTAATCAAAATGTGACAAACAGGGTATATTTCTCAAATCAAGAAATGTTATACATTCTACTTGTCATTGCATTGGTAGTTGAAAAGTAACTAACTTCCGATCAAAAGCGAGCTTAATACGGCTGCGCCCCAAAAAAATCAAATACAATGGAGGATCCGGTTATTTCTGGTGCGATCCGGTTATTTCTGGTGCTATCCGGTTGATTGTAATGTTTGACCGAGAAATTATCACATACAAATTATATATACTAATTTATTTATTCTCGATTGCGAAACAAGTTCTAACAACTTAGATTAATCGCTCTCGAGACTCATTCCAGATGGAATCAACCTCGAAGAGAGAGAGGCAATGTAGAATTATTTGTGTCTTGCCTAAGGACACTTCCGACATGGCTATGGTAGGGATCGAACCAGCGGCCCTTCGATCCTGAGACGAACGCGCTACCACTGCGCCACGGCGGCTCCACGTTCACATACAAATTCTGAACAAGTTTGGTGAGGATTGGAGCGTAGCTATTCAAGCTAAAGAGTGAACGAGGAAATGAACACTCCCTGCCCACACAAGTTGATCACTAAATGCATCCGGTCTAGAGATATCTGTTTAAATGAATATACAGCTGATCATTTTTGTAAAAGAGACAATAGCCAATGATAAACTATTAAAATATATTTTATTATTTTCATGAGAAGGCATCTTGCAGAAGTCATAATATAAAATTTTAGCAAAATAATCTATATGACATGTGTGGATTTATACCTTAACAAATGCCGTATATTATCGTTTTTGCTTCAGATTTAAAAGCGTCACATTGTCTAAAGCATCAGATTCTGTAGCATGATCCGGTGCGAAGAACCGCATTCACAAATGTAAGTCAACTGCTGACATAATGCACATCTTATTGTCTTATAACTGTTATCCTTTTGTAGATTAATTATGGTATTGTCAACCAAAGCATGATTCATATTCAAAATTGATTGAAATGTCACACCAATACCGAATGTTTTCCGAGAGTGCATAACCGTTTGTCTCTAAAAGATAGTGTTGTGACATTCAGATGGTGTATAACCAAACTTCGTTAGTTTTACATCCATAGTAAAATGATATACATATATTATATCCCTTTTTACATACAATGTACTTTAACATGGCAAAATCATTTAATCTATTTTCAGTCAAACATTAATTCCAAAATTGAATTGGCAACATTTTCCCATGTTGTTTTTAGTTTGTATGTACCATTTTCAACTTTCCAGAGCACTCTAGCATTTTTCTTGTGAAGAGTCCGCATGATCGGGGTCATCCTTTGCTCGTCAACTTCGTCTTTCAACATCAACACGATAGGCTTTTTATGAGTGTATGCCTGGTCCAGTTCATTAAGACAGTAGTTACTAGTGCAGAAGTTTTCCGTTATAAGCAAGAGAACGACAGAAACCCTCTCCAGGCTTATGGACACTTCATTATGAACCATGAATCCTGGTTTGAAGTGTTCGTCTCCAGTCAGAATGAGATCGCGATCTACACCAACGATTTTTCTAAGAGTTTCATTTAAAGGAGTTTTAACGTTTTTTATTCCAAATTCTTCGTCATCATTACTGTATGAGAGCATTGCCAAAAATTCAAACTTGCCTAACCCTTCCTGCAAATTCAAAATGATCTGTGCCCGTTTAATTTCTCGTTGCGCATGCTTTTGGTATCTCATTTTAAATTTTACGACTACAGCTATTCCTATAACTAGCAAACCGATTGTAACGCCTGTAGCGGTAAGAAAAACTTTCCTGTTACAGATAATTTGCACATTGTTGAGAGTTAAATATGAAACGGATTCTTGAACATTGTCCTCATTAAGACATTTTAGATCTTGTGATTCAATATCGACCAAACTTGTTTCTGTAAGCCATTTGACAAACCTTTCTGAATCGCAAGTTGAGCACAAAAAAAGATTGGAGCTTAGAATAACTGTTGTTCGTCTAGTAGTATTTCCGCTATTTATCGGAATGGAGTTTAAGCTAGCCAATGCAACGTTATCAAGGATTTTAATTCTATTTTTAGAAAGATCAAGAATACGAACACGCTCAAGATTCTTCAACATGAAATGTATTTGTTCCAGTTTATTGCCTGAAAGATTAATAACTTCAAGACGATTGTTTTGTTCAAAAGTCTTATATGGTATGGAAGTGAGACTATTTTCTGAGATGTCAATATATTTCAGACTATTTGACTTTGAGAACAGATATTCAAACGCTGTCATATTTTCCCTAATCATTTCGAATAAATTGTTGTGAGAAAGACTGATACTTTCAATATTTGATATGCAAGAAAATAAACTTGGATGGATATATTCCAGTCCATTGTAAGAGACATCAACGCTTTCTAAAGTAGATAACTGGCTTTTGTCACATTTCCATTCAACATCCCAACGCTTGATATTGTTTTGTCGTACGATCCAATTTTTGGATGGCCATTTATACTTACTGTCCACTATGAGAGTACAGTTGTAAAGCCAGTATGACGATCCCGCAAAATCCACAAGTCCAGTAACGTTAACGGTTTCCGCTGAAAATACCATGAAAGCATCATTCAACTCTGCGTATAATATTTCATTTCTTAGAATTAGTTTACCAAGATTAATGAAAACTTCCTTAGGGAGAGTCGAATAACTTATATCAATAACCTTCAAATTCTTCATATTGCCTGTCGATAAAGTGTTAAGAAGTAAGTTGTTTATGTTGCTATATGATGCATTTAACGATTCTACGTGCTTCAGTCTAAGAATCAAAGCTGTGAAATTAATACTTGATATCTGCATGTTGCTCAAATCAAGGTTGATAATATCCTGTGGTAGCACATCTATGAATTTATTATCAATCTCGTATGGCGCAGTAAGATAACCCGTTCCGGATAACTCTAAGCTTTTTAAATTGGGCACTTTCCCTCTCCCGTTTAAGGCTTTCATGAGAGTATCTATAGGTAACCTAGGACATCTGCTGAAATCTAGAATTTCTACTTCAGAAAGGTCAACAAAAATATCTTCAGAAAGTCCAAAGCCTAAATTTATATGGATATGTATTTCTTTCAAGTTTTTTAAATTTTTGAAACAGTGTTTTACAAAATTGAAATGGCCTAATTCTTCTCCTTCATCCACAAATTCTACATAAACGACACTGTTATTCTTTGTAGAGAAACTTGTACCATCACAAAACATATCATGTCCATTTTTAACAACGTCAACAATCCTTATCCGCGAAGAAGCACTTGGAATTTTGTTTGGAATATAATTGCATCGCCATGTATTTTCATCTTCTTCAAAACACATATGATCCACATCTCTTTTACCACCAGCTACAAAAAAGGAAAAATAGAAGAAATGCACAAATAAGATACAACTCACAGTATCCATTTTCATATTAGCTTTTCAATTCAACCGCATACCCCTGTTTCCAATTCATTCACCTTATAACTATGCCAGATTGTCCTCAAAATTAATATGTTATATAATTGTCCCATAACATTGTAAACTGTAGGGTCTTTTGTATTTCATAAAGGCGTTAAATAAAATATAAAGTCAATCAAGATTATTCTTTGTTTGCATAATACAGAACACTTAAGCTGTATTGAATGAACAGATCGCTTATAGATTGCTGTGTGTGCATGTGCGTGCGGATGCGTGTTATTTTTATTTATTTGCCATATGAAGTATACTGTAGTTTTAATACGTGCTTATTAAGAATTAAGGCTAAGATTTAATGGAAACTTCGTGGTAATTGTCGGGACTATCGTTCGTAGAATCAACAGAAAATACCAAACGGCATTCCTACCGCATGGTTCTTCCCGGGATATCGTGAATGCGTGTCCCGGGTGTTCTCACCAGACTTGTCGCCTTGGAATCCGTTACTAGAAAGTTTAAGACTTTAAGTACCAGTACAACGGTAGAAGCTGTTAGGAAATGTGAAAATAAAAAATTTCAGACTTTCAAAATAAAAGAAAAAAACATTAATGAGGTACATTTACATTTACAGTTAACACAAGATATCGTCCCTGGAAGTGATTCCCCTGCCACAAATGTAAACAATTTGTATTGGGTACTACGTGTTAGTAATCCCCCAAAGGCTTCATTTTCACTGCTCGTCCATGCATTTCTACCACCTAACAAAAACACCTGTCACTTTTTAAGTAGAAATTTCAATGACTTGATAATGACTGACTAATGTGTAAAGGGTGATCTGGCACCCAGATATTGGTTGAGAAATTATGCACATACATAATTTAACTGGATATTTAAAATGGAGATACATGTATTGCCTATTTGTCAAAGTGTGGCAATTATTGGGCTGTAATTCTAACACGTCTGAGACAATTTGTCTTATTGTTAGAGTGGGCCAAGACATAAATGATAATAGACATTATATCCAGGTTTGTTAACTATTGGGCACAAAGTGATCAAATGCATCAGTGCTAATTTCGCCATAGTTTGGCAAATCCATATTGTCTTGGATTAACTGGTTAGTTATCGAACTTGACCGTGATATTATGTCAACATGTTTTGTAGAATTTGGATACGAGCTATTAATGTGAAAAGCAGATGTCTGGCTTGGTTCAAACACATTCTAGTGGATTGCCTTTTCAAGTTCTTTAGGTGGTTGTATCTTGTTATAAAATGTAATATAAAACTGTAAATAACATAAAATCTGTAGCGGTAAGAAAAATGCAGTTGTAATAAATTTCTTTTGATATAATAATAACTTCCTGTACAGCCGTGAATTTATTGTAACAGCCATAAATATTATACATGCCCTACTGTGCAAATACTATCATAAGGCATTTGCAACATTGACGTGCGAATCGTGATAAGCATGTATACCTGTGAAGATTAATTTGAATCCATGCTTTTGGATCACAGACAACAAAATTAACAATAATAGTACTATTTCAGAAAGATTATATGTACTTTTTTTCTCTTCTTTGTACACATATTTCTTTATACACGGACTAGAAGCTTAACAGGGTTGGTTTTTGCACTACGGGGCTCACATTATCTAAATTGTTATTTCCTATGCAAGATCAAGTTATTTTCATTCAGATTGCATTATTTACTGGATTTATATTTTACATAGTTTCTTGATCGTTTGTTTAAATATGCTTTGATTATTGATATTCAATGAAGGTGGTGTAATATTTCAGGAAGATTAAATATAACCAATAGGTGACACAATATAAAAACGCACAATAACATTTATATAGACAAATTAATGTTATTTCACCTTTTTTCTAGCTGTGGTGCCAGAAATAGATAATACCGCAACCAAACTTCTAGTTTTTCTATTGATTCTGTTCAGTCGGGCCATGTACATAGATGATGTATATGGCCTACATATTAATCTCTTTGAGCACCCATAACTACCGCCAGCGGTGTAGCTGGGCAAATACAATTTATAGGCAAGTAGGTTCTAGGGGGTTTCGGGGCAAGCTCCCCCGAAAAAATTGAGATTCTTTATCGCCACAGCTGCATTCTTGGGCATATTTTGACGAAAAGACAAATACCATAATTATTGTAGTTTTTGTCACGGTAAAACGGTGTTGCTCATAAAAATCTTAAAAGTTTTTGTCACGGTAAAACGGTTTTTGACCTGGTGCTGTAAGCCCTAAGGCCATAGCATACCACGTTTCAAAATCCGTAGACAATTTAACTGTGATATGAGCTAATAACAACTGAAAAAATGCACTACGAGAAAGTAGTGCAAGGTAAATCACATCAAGCTGTTGTTTAAATGTAGCATACGACAAGATTACAAATAAAACAGTATAGACATCTTCAAACGATTGCAGAAAAGTCCATAGCTTACGGGCTCGATTATACAGTTTTTATCACGGACTCTTGTTTTAGAAATTAATGCGCTGTTAATGTCAACATGTGCCTATTAAGAAAGATAATCATATGCAGATCACAGAAAAGTACGGATATATACGGAACGTAATTAAGGAGCTCGATATAAGAATTTGTAGTTTCATTTTCAAATTTATGTTATTTCATTGCAAACCTTCTCGTTTCTGAACGATTACACCTGTATTCACCTATAACTAAATTTCTTTTTTTAAAAAGATAGAATTCATTCCCGACAGAGAAGTCATGTGACATAGTTTTTAAAGGACTGTCGTTATGCCGTTGTTGAAGCAACAAGTTGGTCAATAGCACTGCCCGCATCAAATTAGTAACATGTCTGCACTTACATAATTATACTGTTATCCGTGTTACCAGCAGGTGAAGGTTGTATTTATATGCCGTTGCTGAGCACTGTTAACAATTGGCAAATAGTGCTGCCATTAATCATTTACAGACAAAAATTTATTTGTATCTGCACATCTGTTTTTTGAAGCCCACTTTGACACTACCATTGCTAGCCCGTAAAACTCGGATCATTTTGATGCAGTTACCCATAAAGACATCGCAAGGTTAGCTTTTAAAAAAGCTAGAAAGCGGACAGGGATGTGGAAATGGAAGAAATGACTCTAGTAAGAAAGGAATGCTAGATAAAGATAACAGTTTATGTAATAGACGTGTTTGTTTACTGGAACTTGTGGAGTTTTGCTTACATTTTCTTCTCAATATCTTCCGTATTTGTATTTTGTAAGAACAAAATCTAGTCATTTGTTATGACTGAAATTCAGAACAAGAAAATGTAGCAATGTATACTCTTATTAGATGAAGCAAGGCCGATTAATTCACAATGTTTCATTACATGTCATGGAGTACTTTGTGTTAATTCATAATATTGGTGAATAAGGACAAAATATCTGATTTGTGAGACTTGTTTCTATTGGTCAGTTGTAATATACTAATCGGCGTTCATCTTTTGTTGTTCGACTTTCGCTTTGAATTAAACGAAGACACTGGAAGCCATGATTGTGTATTTGTTTTTTTCGGAGATGTTTCCAGTTTCAAGTGTTTGTCATAGTAAAATTCTACCACAGTACCAGCAAACCGACAAAAGATGATGCGCCAAAGCCATATTTAACCCCAGGCCTCCAGCGCTAACAGCGCTTTGATATTTAAATGCATAAAATATATTAAAAGAGGTAGAGTAAAGCGGTTTTATTTACATGCATTTGCTCATAAAAATCTTAAAAGTTTCTGTTACGGTAAAACGGTATTATTTACATGCATTTGCTCATAACAAGAATTAAAATTCGCATTCCCAAAATCATTTACATAACTGAGCAGAAACTGTTAATCATCTTTAGGATAATTCTAGAAATAAAACTGGAGAGAACAACAGGTGAAATCTTACAAGAGAAAAATATATATATATATGCGCAATGTAACTGTGGCCTGGTGTATGTTTAAGCTCAAACTAAAATGTTTTCTTTTATTTTTCCTGTTTTTATGTATTATTATGTTGGTTCAACCAAGAGTAATTACTTTTTTAAAATTGTGGAGCAAGAGGGTACATGTCATACGGGCTGTTGAATACATGTATCATGACAACTGATGTAATGCAGTTTTAGACAGTTGGCATAAACATAATCAGTACATGCCAAGATTGTATTTCATTAGCTAGGAGACGGAAAACACGCGGTATATGATATCAGATACACTTTCTGGATCACCCCTCGTACATGCGCACTTCCGATGTTTTACGAACCGCCAAATGCACAATACCAAAGGTTGTTTATCGGCTCCTTTTTTCCCTAAGATGAAAAAGTCCAAGTATATTAGAAATATGCCCTTTCTGTATCATTTAGGAAATTTTTCAGTCTCACAAACTTGTGTGGCCGTTTACCGTAGATGCACTTTTTAGGTCTTGCCTATGTTTATTCTACCTGTTGCATGAATCCAATGCTCTTCACTTATATATAATATGAACTAATTATCCTTATTTTTCCCAGTTCATCTTAATAATAAAATGTTTTTCATAAACGTATCTGCGGCATTAAAGTTACTTTAGTACCTATGTATATAATATGGCCATTGTAAATTATAAGTTTTCTACTGCGCAATAAAGTTACACAATAACTATTGTATGTCTCATGACAAAGCAAATATTGTATAACAATATCACAGGTATATGTTACCTTCTGACATAAAACTTAAATTTTCCTGCTTTTTGCGCTTTATTTAAACTGATGCTATATATATATATATGAGCGGATAAAGGACGCATGGTGACGAAGTCAATTTTCATCGGTGGGACAACTTTCTTGGTAATGTACATGTATGATTATGAAATTGTAAGATCCACTTAAATCGAAAGTACATGTTATAAAATGAGTAAATTAGAATCGGACGAAGAAAACCATCATTATTCTGTGTCAACGTATACAGTTGTTACGTTTTATTATTAAAAAAAGTTCTATACCTTTGACACGTCAATATCAGAAAGACTTGATAAAGGTTCATAAGTACATATTGTTTTGGTAGTTCGGGAAGAATAATAACGGACGTGAAAGTAATATAATAAACATATTTTAATAGGGGTCTTTATTTTTCAGCCGCAAGTTTTTTCAAAAATACTTAATAAATCAAGGGGCTATAGTTAAAACATTCTTCCCACTGCTACAATTACTCCAATACTTATTTTTAAAAGACCCTGCTTTCTTCTCCAATCGTGTTATGGTGTTATCATTTTGTTTGATTTAATATGTGTCATGGACTGCAGAAATACTGCTTATTGAGAAAAAAAATCACATTTTCATGTTTTTGCTTTTTCTTACAGAACAAAATTTTAGAAATATTACTACATCAATTTCAGTTTCATCTTCTCGTTCTTTTGGGGGTATGTTATGCATTTAAAACACCCACTGTTTGTTGAAAATGTCTTCATTTAGCTGTCAAGACTCTTAATTGGAAGAAGATGAACAACATAATAAAATAACGTAGATGAAAGTATTTTAATGTTTTTAACTCATGAAAAACAGCAAATAGCTCAATAAAAACATACTGTAACATGTAAAAAGTAACAAACACTCGTCAAGAAGGATCGGTTACCATGGCAACCGAATTTGCTTAAACGACTAGAAATTTACTATTTGTTCGAATTTCTGTTGTTTTGCATTTTCTAACAATACAAATTTGAAAAAAAATGAATCTTATGATTTTCAGTTTCATTTTCTAAAAACTATTCAAGATTATCAATATCCTCTGTACTTCCCACTGCAAAATAGCGGATGCATGTACTTAATTGGTTACCATGGTAACCGAAAACCTGTCAAGATCCAGTAGTTTGGTAAATATTCATGTTTACTGTCTGCAAATATTCCTGATGACTTTTAGTTTTAACTTCCTATTGTTTTTTTAGATTTTTAATAAATATATGAAATTCAATGTACAAATTATAAATTTTAAAAGTGAGAAACAGTTATTAGTTAATTGTTTAATTAAGAAATAATAAATGCCTCCCTGTATTTTATCGTTGAATAAAATATAGTCAGGAATTTGAATGCGTAGTAATTAAATCACGAGTGCGTAGCACGAGTGATTTAATTTTTCGCATTCAAATGACTGACTGTATTTTATTCAACGATAAAATACAGGGAACAATTTATTATTTCGATTCTAACACGTTATTTTCTTTGAAAACTATCCCGAACTTTATTTAACGCGTAGTAGTACATCAGCGTAACCTTAAAACGCGAGATATGATTGGACGTGCTTGTTTACATACGTCACGTCATTACGTCATTTGAGGCACGTCGTCCTTGGAAAAACGTGCTGTATTTTATCGTAAATTCTAATATGCCTATGGTATATTTCTATAGTCAATTTGAGTGCATTAATATGATTAAAGCACTCGGAAAAGTAGGCGGAGTTTCAGACATGGAAGTAGCTCCTTCCGACTTTTCTAATTTACTCCCGCGCATGAAAAAAAATATAGAAATAGAAATGATATCTTTATAAATACATCAGTGGCATGAAAAAGATTGTGTTTAAGAACCTAAATATTATTTTTGATTGCTTCAAGTAAGCCTTAGAATACCTTCATCTTGTTTTCCTTTAAAAAGGCCAAGAAATTCAGGATTAACGGTCATACAATGTTTTGATTCCGGGAGACAAAACTATGAATGAAAACGCTTACGTCATCACACTGACGTCATTACCCCACGTTAAAACGTTGTACAGTTCAAATTAACGGTACGCATTTAAATCGATTGTCTACTTTGTTAGGTTCTGAATCTGACGTATTCTGCATAATGTCACAGTCAGGTATTTTTTTTTATATTTTATGTATTAGATGATTAAACTAAAATAAGTTTGTATAATATAGTTATGTTTGATATTTTTACATCTTGAATGGTTGCCCGAATAGGGGAGTGAATTCCAACAGCTACTATTTATACTGTTTTACACATTACCGCCGAACTGAAAAAAGCTCCGTAGTAGTTACGATAGTTTTCAGAAAATAGGCTTCTAAGAATCGAAATAAACTATGTTTTGGAGTGCTTTATCGAAATTGAAGCATTTCCCGTCGGTAATGTGCCTGCGTAATAATTCACTCGGGCTTCGCCCTCGTGAATTATTCCGCTAGGCACACCACCTGCGGGAAATGCTTCAATTTCGATAAAGCACTCCAAGCCATAGATTATTTCTTAAATAAAATACAGGCTTCTCCCTATATGTTTATATAGGAAAAGCAGCCGCTTGTGTTAGAATGACTGATAATGAATGCTTCAATTGAACAGCTTGTATAAAAGCTAAACTAATTGTACAGCTTGCTCCGAACAAAAAACTCAGTCAGGTGAAAAGTTTTGTAATCTTTTAGCAAAACACTTAATAAAAATATTTTCTAAACCATGGTTGCCATAGTTACCAAATATCAAAACACACCAACATTAGGGTCATGATGGCACTATATCGCTCACTGAGTACAAAGGGTAAATAGCCATTGTGACCGTTGGCATATTTTTAATACCTATCTCTCTCGGAGGGTTGGTCAGAAGGAATTGAACTAACTCTCTCGGAGGGTAAATGAACTGAAACCTCTCTCTGAGGGTTGGTCACAAGGAATTGAACTATCTCTCTTGGAGGGTTGGTCACAAGGAATTAACTTAACACAAGTGTAGTTTCCACATTTATAATATTATCAATTTGCTTCCTTTGTAATTTCAATGTACTTCTATAAAGTGACAAATTCCAGCACACCACAAAAATATCAAGCTATTAACTCACACACTCCTATGTCCCCTATGACCAACACAATGATCATTATTGTGAAGTTTGGTTGAAATTGACCCAGTGGTTTAGGAGTGTCGTTTAAAGTATCCAATGATCCTAAAAACTCACCGTGAGCACTTTGTGCTTAGGTGAGCCAGAAAATGAATTTATGCAAATTCTGTCTCTTTGAAAAACAACTATTTTAGAAAAGAATAAAATATTCAAATCAGTAAAACCTTAAATTGCACTCGGTATCATGCGTGATAAATAATTGGTAACTTGTTGTAGGAAGCATTGTATCAAGTTCACTGAAACTGTTCTACTTAATATGGTATGTACAAAAGCAATACAATATAATAATATCACGGTTTTACAGTCTCAAAACAACTTTAACTTGTAGATATAAGCAGTAAGAGGACCATATACATGATCATAAATTCACCCAAATAACGCCTTCAAGAAAATTACATGAGTGAGAATCATATCCAAGAAAGTTTGAAATGTTACACCAATACCGAACATGACCTTTTGTCTGTAATGATGTTGTTGAGAGGAAGGTTCAAGTGAAGTTTCAAAATTGTTTTAGCCAATAAACGTAAATTACAATAATGTTACACATATACTTTTCTATAAAAATCACTTTCTACATCAAACAATGTGCCGAAATCAGTGATCTAAGCTTTGTCTATATTCAGCGCAACATTAAATCCAAAATTGAATGGGCAACATTTTCCCATGTTGTTTTTAGTTTGTACGTACCATCTTCAACCTTCCATAAAACCCTAGTATTTTCCTTATAAAGAGTCCGCATGATTGGTGTCATTATATTCTCGTCTACTTCGTCTTTGAACATAAGTATGATGGGTTTTTTATGAATATATGCCTGGTCCAGTTCATCGAGACAGTAGTTACTAGTACAGAAATTTTCTGTTATGAGCAAAAGAACGACCGAAACCCTCTCCAGGCTTGCTGATACTTCATTATGGAGATTGAATCCTAATCTATAGTATTCGTCTCCGGTCAGTATAAGATTTCGTTCTACTCCTATGATTTCTTTGAGTGTTTCATTCAAAGGAATTTTAATGTTTTCTTTTCCAAACGTTTCGTCATCGTTACTATATGAGAGCATTGCCAAAAACTCGAATTTTTCTAACCCTTGTTGCAAATTCGCAATAATCTGTGCCCGTTTACATTCACGTTGTACATGCTTTCTGTGCTTCATTTGCAATTTAATGACCACAGCCACTGCAATAATCACTACACCAGCTGTTAAGCTTGTGACAATAATAATAACTTTTCTGTGACAGATATTCTGTACATTCTTCAGAGTAGAATGCTTAATAGGCTCGTTAAAGTTGTCCTCATTCAGACATTTTAGATCTTGTGATTCAGTATCGACCAAACGCGTTGAAGTAAGCCATTTCACAAACCTTCCTGAATCGCAATTTGAGCACAAAAAATTATTAGAGCTGAGAATAACTGCTGTTTGTCCAGTGGTAGTGGTAGAGTTATTGTCGGTGCTTACTATCGGGATGGAGTTTAAGCTAGCCAATGTGTCGTCGTCAAGGATTTTAATTCTATTTTTAGAAAGATCAAGAATACGAAGACTCTCAAGATTCTTCAACATGAGATGCATTTGTTCCAGTTTATTTCCTGAAAAATTAATCACTTCAAGACGACGGTTGTGTGCAAAAGTCTTATATGGTATGGAAGTGAGACTATTTTCTGACAAGTCAATATATTTCAGGCTTTTTGACTTTGTGAACAGATTTTCAAACATGGTCATATTTTCACCAACCATCTGAAACAAATTATTGTGAGAAAGGCCAATACTTTCAATATTTGACATGCAAGAATAAAAGCTTGGATGCATATATTCTAATCCATTATCTGACATATCAACGCTTTCTATAGAAGAAAATAGATTTTTTTCACATTTCCACCCGATATCGAATCGCTTGATATTGTTTTGTCGCAAGACCAAGTGTTTCAAGCTCCACTTAGAATTACTCTCAATTATGATTGTGCAGTTGTAAAACCAGTAGGACGATCCTGTGAAATCCAGAATTCCACTTATGTTAACGGTTTCCGCTGAAAACAATAAATTGGCGGCATCAATAAATTTTGTATTGTTCTGTGAAACGTACAATATTTCATTTCGGAAGATTAATGTACCGAGTACTGTGAAAGCTTCCTTTGGAAAAGTGGCATAACTTATATCGAAAACCTTCACGTTATTCACGTTTCTTGTTGAACTGTCTACGAACATGTTTATGTTGCTATATGATGCATTCAACAATTCTAGATGTTTCAGTCGGGACACTAATGCTTCGAAATTAACACGTGATAGCTGCATGTTGCTCATTTCAAGATTTTTGATATCACGCGGTAATACTTCAATGAATTTGTTATCAATCTCGTATGGTGATCTAAGATTACCCGTTCCATGTAATTGTAAGCTTCGCAAGTTTCGCAATTTTTCATTCCCATTTAAGGCTTTCATGAGAGTATCCATAGGTAACCTAAGACATCTGCTGAAATCTAGTATTTGTACTTGAGAAAGGCCAATAAAAATGTCTTCAGAAAGTGTAAATCCTGATTCAGAATGAATGTGTATTTCCTTCAAATGTTTTAAATTTTTAAAACAGTTTTTTTCGAAGCTGATATGGCCAGGTTGGTCCTTATCATCCACAAATTCGATGTAAACAACGCTATTATTTTTGTTCGAAAAACTTGAATCGTCACATGGAATCTCATGACCATTCGTTATAACATCAACAATCTTGACCCGCCAAATATCACTTGGAACTTCATTTGGAAAATAATTGCATCGCCACGTATTTTCGTCTTCTGCAAGACACGAATGATCCGCAACTCTTTGACCACCAGCTACAGAAACGAATAAATGGAAGACACATAAGAATGAAATGCAACTCGCAGTATCCATTTCCATATTAACCTTTCACTTCAACAATGGCAAAACCTTATTTTAAATTCAATCGGCCAGTCACTACGCAGAGTGTCCTCCAAATTAACATTTGATTATATTTTAGTGTTTAGTGTCTTTTGTAATTTATACACGCGTTGAAAAGTTTGATGAAATGTATAATCAGTCACAACTAAACTCTGTTTTCAAAATACAGAAACTTAAGCTGTAAAAATGAATACAGAGAGATAATGAACACTGCTTGAGTCACACATTCGTCTTTCCTTTTCTTTAAACGGTTAAAAGAATGTTATTTAATTAACGGAACACGTTTTAAATTCATTCCACAGGCCTGTATAAATACTTCATGAAATCTTCAACAATAGTTGTGCCAGTCATAAATGATATATAGGTCCACTGTCCAACCAGTATGGCTAATATTCGTATAATTATATCAGTCTATATATAAAGTCTACTTCGACTTTCGGAACATAATTCTGCAACACAGCCAAACTGAAAGAAATAGACTTGCCCCTCGGTAGAAATGGGTTAAATCCCTATTGGTAGCGTGTCAATCACAGGCAACCCGAGTAACAACTTATGCAGTATTCCTGCTTACAAAGATTAAACGTTGGTCTCTTCTTTACACAAATTTTATAATGGCAAAACGCTGATTTTGGTAAAACGTGAATGATCGTGTTACAGTTAGCATGTGTTTTATGTTTATAAATGCAGGGGGATGGATCACAATAGGGTTTTATTTCAGGAAGTTTTGAATTTTAAACTACCTCAGTCGTAACTAAATTTGGTATATGGTCCCCGCTAGGTGAATAGCCATGTTAACATTTAGCCAGTAATATGTACGGATCGACATCAGCGTTTTGCTTATTCATTAGCGACAACTAGAGTATCAATTCTAATTGTGTTTTATGATGATATATAGAGGATAGTTGCTTGTTATGAGTGGATATGGAATATGTCTCACCGAGAAGTGATACAATTGTAATATTTTAACGAGCGTGAAGCGCGAGTAGAAATGTGAAAATTGTATCACTTTGAGTTGATCCAGTAACACAGTTTATCATTAATAAGCATAAAATAAATTAAAATAACACTCCACAAGCGAAAGAAATCGTCGGTTTTCGCATAGCGGTGCTCATATTATCCACTGAAAGGTAATTATGCATGTAAGGTTAAGTCAATGTTATATCTGTGTCTTTAAGGTCAACTTGACCTTTTACACGTCACTGATTTTGTTGTTTGCGTATCTTCTGTTTATCGGCATTAGGGAGATACTTCCTGTTAACCACAGTGGTTTAATAGAAGGAAGATTAAACCCTAGCCAAAAAACGAGCTATATGAGAACCAACAAAACGATGTACGATGGGTAAACCGTACAAGGTTAGCTTTTTAAAAAAACCGTACAAGGTTAGCTTTTTAAAAAAAAATCAGAAAATGTAGCAATGTATACTCTTATATAGATGAAGCAAGGCCGATTAATTCATAATGTTCCATTCCATGTGATTGAGTACTTTGTGTTAAATCATACTATTGGTGAATAAGGACAAAATATCTGATTTGTGAGACTTGCTTCTATTTGTCAGTTTTAATATACTAAAGTCTGTTCCATTCCACTTTGGACCCCTAACTTTGACCTGAACTGAAAAATCCTGAGCGGTTTTCGTACAAATTTTACCTGTTTTGTGATCTACAAAAAAGTCACCCTCGGGAATTTTAAGCGTTTTTGAAACAATCACGTCATTTTATAAAGATGCCGATTTTTATTTTTCTATGGAGACTCACCATTGTTTACATTGGACGCCATTGACGTTTGCTCTTCCGTAACAGAGAAGTTTCGCCAAAGTTCACGTGTTTTTCAATAAAATGTTCGGGGGACATTTCAATAATACAATCAGATGCATGGTTATTAATAATGAGGTCTATAAGCACAAAAGTAACGCTTAAATGTAAAATAAAAAAACTGTTGAAAATCTAATAAGATCTACAAAAAAAGATTTACCTAATAATTCCTGCTTTCAAATGATTCCTACTCTGCAGTAGGCTAATGTCGTACTGACAGTCCGTCACTCATTTCAGATTTACTCCAGTCCATTCATGAGTCATGACAGCACTAAACATTTTGAAAAATCTTAAGCAGTTGTTGAATTTCAGGTGAAGTAGCATAACATGCAAGTGAAACACACATTCATTTAAACAGTGGCCCAACATGCATGTCACAGTATAACCCTGAACACTCCATAATCCATTCCAAATCTTTTATTTTCCTTCACAGTAATGAGCTAGATCTATTGATATTAAAACGACAACATAGATTTCAATTCCCCGAAACTAGCTCGTGACGTATTGATTAGATGACGTAGTATGAATAACAAATATAGGCGACACGAGTGGATCCGACGTGGGAGCGTGCAATTTGCGCGCACCCCCTTATGCATACTGGTACCTAGCTAAATAAATTGAAATAACACACAAGAATCTAATAGTACTGTATAGGCATTTGGTCGTAGATTGATATACCGTTTTTCATAGCCTGGCACAAGTGCGGAACACACCTTTTACGAATCGCGTAGAATTTACACGCTTTTAAGAAATCACCTGTTCGATATGCATGTGCCTTCCTCATTCGTAGGTACATACCCATATCAACTGCTGTTTGGACAAAACCCGCTGCCATATACATGTATGTCTTACTTGTGCCGTTAGTCACGATGCGAAGGGGCGTTAATACGATGCGAAAACACGTTGGGGCGATGCGATATGAATATCGTCTTCGCATCGTGTGATCGTCCCTGCGCATCGTCCCATCGTCGCTTGCTCATATGTATTTTGTCAGGGTCTGGAAATCTGGATAGGGGCAATGTTTTCCATTTTTACAGTAAATATGCCTGCTAGCCCAGGGGCGTAGCTAGACCTATTTGTAATGTACGCACAGATTATGCTGGGGCAAAGCCCTGGCCAGGGGTCCAGGTGGCCGGAGGCCCCCGGAAGCTCTGAGGTTTTAGTAATGTCTGAACGATTTAGATACGTTTCCAAAGAACCTATGTATCTATTGTAGACGAAACAAAAGATGATATGAAATGAAATAACAAAACTGTCAAACTTTGAAAAGTTCTCTCGCCTAGTCTGTGTCGCGTGAAAACTGTTTTAATTTATAAAACATGGCCCTTATACAAAATCTCTAGAAGCCCGCCCCCCTACTAGTAACTGTTAGTGTGACCATCCTTCGTTTTATGAATTGTTATTAATCTTTAGCGATATAAACATGAAAGAAAGTTAAAAGCTATCACGGCGTTTATTAAATAATTTTAAAACATATTCTAAGCATACATGATCTTGCATGTCCTGAAAACGTAAGGCCAAACGTTCGACTCTTTCTCAGTTTAGTGAATTTGTATCTTTGTATAATTTACTCCATGTCCATATGAATGTTCACAAGTCTATTACGCCCTGTAGTCAGGGAGGCTCTCTGGTACGTCTTCAAACGTCTCGTGCTATTATTACTGACGATGTACGCAGAGTGCTAAAGTGTATTTTGATTATCTTCGCGTTGATTCTGTGGCTGCTACAGCAGATAGTGACTTAGAACTGCTATATATAATTAGATGTTTCATTTTTACCGCCAAACAGATAGCAAGGAGCCCAGTAAACATGAACACCTTAACCATTACATGTCATGTTGATATTCATGATTTCAGTTTGGTACGAAACATCTTGGAAACATTTCGAATCCGTTTCTATCCTCGTGGAACCGGTGCGTTAAGACATTGATATACAATAGGTCATTAATATTACAATGCGATCTAGAAAGCCGGATTTGCTCGAGTCAAGTCGTGTATATCGTGCGTTTAACGTGTGTATAACGTGTGTGCGTTCATCGTGTATTTTGTCAATCGTATATCGTGTATCATATCGCATCATTCATCGTGCAACGTGCACCATATACTTATACACGATATACTATGTACAATACACGATTCCTGGTGCACGATAGGCCTTTACGGTAAACGATTCGATGTTTTTTTCACTCGTGATTTGTTTTACTAAGCGTGTACATCTCCGCAAAACAAATTAAGTGCTGACTTCACATTGTATTATATTTTTTTTCAATCGTCTGTGCAATACGGACAATAATGACTTCCGGGACAGGAGGAAGAGGTTTACACATGAAATCGGAAATTAAATAATATTTTATCGACGGAAAGGATATAATTTTTTTTCAGTATCTAAACTGGTGTTATCACGGCATTATCTTACGTGCAGTAGACAATGTATAAGGAAATTTATTGGGAATTATAACAGGACAGGGAACATAAAATTACTTTAGAAGGTCAACCATTGAACATTTATGAGGTAGATAAAAATAATATCAATGACGAATCATCGATAGTTTTTCACATTCAGTTAAAATCCGATCAAAAATAGTAAAATAATGTACAGTACCTAATAAAAATTGCATCTTGTTTATGGTTATCCTAGTAATCGTTATAAAAAATAATCGCCACACAAATTAACTTAAAAACTATGAATAATTTATTGAAAAGATAATTATTTTGACTGTCAACAACAACAACATTTTTTTTTTTAACAACATTACCTTACATAATGCATGGGGATATAAAACAGTATCATATATTGTTTGGTGGTATTTCATAGTTTAAACAGAACTTCAATACAAAGCATTTTCAAATCATTTACATTATATACTTCATACGATATCTATTTCAATTTCTGGTTCTATAAGCAATGATATCAATTACTGAAATAAGTTTTAATCCAGCATGATATGGCTAAATTTATACAACATTTGTTTGGACACAAAAGAGAAAAAAAATGGAACAGAAGAAAGAGACACGGGATGGGGATGGGGATGGGGCTGGGGGGGGTACCAAAAATATTTTAAAGTAACCTCAGCTATAATTATTATATGAAATACATTTAAGTCCTATGCTTTGTAGAATTATCTAGCGCAAGAGTAGAAAACATGTGACGCGTATGAAATACTAACTAATTTCACAAACAGTCGTAACATTGGAATTTCATTCATGAGTATGATAGTAGTAGAATGAAAAACAAGGTACATGGCACGAGATAAGCGTGGCGTTTAAATTTGTTTGGGTAATTTAGTCAAAAAGACAAACGGACAGTGTAGTGTAGTGGCGCTTTAAAGAAACGTATTGAAAGCAATTAACTTCCGCCCATTTTCTTGCACCTCAGAATCAATATTCAAATTCAATTTTGACACTTACTGTAAATTATTTCGCACCTAGATAAACTGTGGACATTTGAAACTTACCGAAGTCTTTTTTTCTTTTGTGTAGGTGCGAAACCTGTAATTAATTGGTATTATTTGTTTGGTCCCATTAACGGTATAAGAACAACAAATCGTTAAAGAGAACTAAAACAAACAACTTTATATTTATTACAACTTTTTGTATAAAGTTGTACTAAAACAAACAGATTTGGTGAAAAAAAAATCAAACACGCCAATGTATTATGTATTTATGCGACGTTTGAGGATATTAAATCAATTAAAATGGGATTATTTTGCAGTTTGAAAGATTTCGACCAAGTGTCGTAGTGTTAAAAAACGTTTTCGACCACTTGTCGTAGTATCGTCTTCGACGAACTGTCGTATTAGACCAACTATCTTATTCGGCAATATGTCGTAGTCGGCGAAATGTCTTTCGACGAACTGTCGTGCACCGAAACAATGGACCTGTCTCCCAAGTCTAACACCATGTACGGCGTCAACAGTGCCGGGCTTAAACACTAATGGCGACGGCATAAATACGACGTAAACAACACGGACGTTGTCCTGCGCATTATTGAACGTTGTACCAGTAAGAACGTTTCATTTTTATTTTCATTTTTTAATGCTATTTATGCTAGAAAAGCATTAACAAACGTTTTTTGTGTGTGTGTGTGTGTTATAACACCTGCAGAAACTCTCTGCGAGAAAAATCAAATCTGGCCTTCTTTAATCAGTTTAGTCCGTTTTGACAGATCTGACATTTTCAAGTAGGACACAATGGATAGTCGAGATTCATTGTGTCATACTCGGGTACCCGCGTGGAATGTATGGGCAGTTTTGAATAAGTTAGGCCTCTTAACAGATACGTATGTATGATATGTTAGTCCTTTGAGAAAATTATACGTTCTTAAGACTGCAGGATTTCATTAAAATGAAGTTCCATATAGTTCTACTTGAGCGAGCGAAGCGAGCGAGGAATGTTTGAGCATTTTAAGGCCATTTTTGGCCTTTTTTGCGATAACGAACAGGTACGATCCGGATCTATCGCTTGTGACTCACACAATCCTCACCCTTTCATTTTTATTGCATTTTCGGGACATTTAAATTTCGATCTTTGCTGGCGATGTATACGCACGTGCGTATTGTGCGTAACGGCAGCTACGCCCCTGTAGCCAGATATTGTAGCCAGTAGAGTTCTCTCATGGAAAATGTTTTTTTTCCGTCTGGACGCAATACATGAACTGTACAAATGTACTGTAAATGTGCTACATTGGATGTCTTCATCTTCTTCAACCGTTTCAGTTACGTATCGATTTCAAATTCATTTTAATATGTGCTTTAGTCTTTTAACTTAACGGCTAAGTAGGTTTTATTTCTTATCCGACGACAGATTGGGTCGCAAATTACGCAACAAAGTTGGGTATTTTACTCTAGAATTAAGCGAAAAGTAATAGATCTATATGTGTCTGTTTTAGTCAGTTTTATATGTGCGAAGGCTTTAAAATGACTTGTTATTGTTGTATAAAATATATTCTAAGTAAAAATAATATTTGACATGTGTGCGTGCGTGTCCGTTGTCTGTATAGATGTACTTGAAACATTACCTTTTACGGGAGTGACAGCCTTGCAGTGTCTATTCTAGGACGCGCGGTTGAGGGATTCATCCTATTTTTCAAAGATCTATTCACAAAAGAATAGTTTTATAAATAATTTTCATTTCTGAAAATATATGGTCATGATCTCTTAATGTTATGGTGGACTCCCAAAGAAAGCCCCCCTCCCCCCGTCCCCACCCCCTTCTTTAAACAGCTGAAATCTTCGTCCGCGTCTGAGTGTGGGGTTCTTATTACATGTCATATATTTTCTATATCAGTGGGTGACTAAGAATTTGATATTTGCCGTTTTTCGACGATAGATAGCTACTTTATTTAATGTTTATCTATGATCCGAAAATTGCCTGTCGGATTAACATGTTTTATGCCGTCAATTAACAGTTTAGAGCCCTTACAAAATAACGAAAATGTACCGGCTGATCCTACGATGCCGGTGATTTAAAGCAAGTTGGTATGCCGAAATCGTTGAACAGTCGATACGGATTTGTTCAGGTCGGCATAATTATATACATTTATCAAATACTAAATATGCACCGAAGAAATTTGTCTCTTTCGACGTAGATTATTTTGAGTACGTCCCTGGTAACGTCAGCTATGGACGCCGCCATCTTGGAAATCGACGCGACGTCACTTTGCATTACGCCCTATGGAGAAAATCACAAAAATGCGGATTTTTACGTTTTAGTAAGAAATAATGGAAAAATAAAAAAGATGCCTGGAGATATTAAATTTCCAGATATATATATGCTATAAAGAGCAAAAATACATGCAATGACGACAAGAAACTAATGGTCCAAAATTAGGTGGAACAGACTTTAATCGGCGTTCATCTTTTGTTGTTCGACTTTGGCTTTGAATTAAACGAAGACACTGGAAGCCATGTGTATATGTTTTTTTCGGAGATGTTTCCAGTTTAAGGTGTTTGTCATAGTATAATTCTACCGCAGTACCAGCTCACCGACAAAAGATGATGCAAAGCTTATTTCAACCAAGCAATCTGTAACTCTAGACCTCCAGCGCTAACAGCGCTTTGATACTTAAATACATTTGCTCCTAAACATATAAAAAGAAGTACGGTAAAGCGGTTTTATTTACATGCATTTGCTTATAAAAATCTTAAAAGTTTCTGTTACGGTAAAACGGTATTATTTACATGCATTTGCTCATAACAAGAATTAAAAATGGCATTCCCAAAATCATTTACATAATTGAGCAGAAACTGTTAATCATTTTTAGGATAATTCTAGAAATAAAACTGGAGAGAACAACAGGTGAAGTCTTATAAGAGAAAATATACATATGCGCGATGTAACTGTGTATGTTTAAGCTCAACTAAAATGTTTTCTTTCATTTTTTCTATTTTTATGTATTATTATGTTGGTTTAACGAAGAATTACTTTTTTAAAACTGTGGAGCAAGAGGGTACATGTCATACGGCCTGTTGAATACATGTATCACCATAACTGATGTAATGCTGTTTTAGACAGTTAGCATTAACATAATCATTACATGCCAAGATTGTATTTCATTAGCTAGGACACGCGGTATATGATATTAGATGCGCTCTATGGATCACCCCTTGTACATGCGCACAACGAACCGCCAAATACCCGGCGATGAAATATGTAAACACTGGCAGTATTTTCACATTCATGCACAATACAAAAGGTTGTTTATCGGCTCCTTTTTCCCTAAGATGAAAATGTCCAAGCATATTAGATGTTTGCCCTTTCTGCATCATTTAGGATTTTTCATTCTCACAAACGTGTGTGTGTGGCCGTTTACAGTAGTTGCACTTTTTGGGTCTTACCTATGTTTATTCTACCTGTTGCATGAATCCGATGCTCTTCACTTATATATAATATGAACTAATTATCCTTATTTTTTTCCAGTTCATCTTAATAATAATATGTTTTCGTAAACGTATCTGCGGCATTAAAGCTACATCAGTACCTATATATAATATGGCCATTGTAAATTATAAGTGTCCACTGCGCAATAAAGTTACACAACTACTATTGTATGTCTCGTGACAAACAAATATTGGAGAACAATAGCACAGGTATAGGTTACCTTCTGACGTAAAACTTAAATGTTCCAGCTTTTTGCGCTTTATTTACACATACAGTATATATATGAGCGGTTATAGGTCGCATGGTTACGAAGTCAATTTTCATCGGTGGGACAACTTTCTTGGTAATGTACATGTATAGTTATGAAATTGTAAGATTCACTTAAATCGAAAGTAGATGTTATAAAATGAGTAAATTAGAATCGGTCGAAGAAAACCATCATTATTCTGTGTCATTGTATACCGTTATTACGTTTTAATATTTAAACAAGAAAATTATAACTTAACAGTTATATGAGACGATTACTGTATTACATTACAGTGTACAGAATAATGGCCACAGGCTAAGCATATCTCCCGATTGGGGTATATACCTTTCAAATAAAACCTGAAAACCAAGCGAAATTGACCGATTAACGGAATATCAACATTTTCAAACTTTTGACACTTGTTTTTGTACTGATAAATTACGGCTTTCGGATAATTTGCGGGTTTTCCCCGAGGTATACAGGTCTTAATTAAATATTCAAATTAGACTGTTTTCCGGCAATTCCGTTTTTAATCATTTCTAAAGCGAAATAAATCGGCACCATTCTTGGGCTGATTTAGCGCTTCATAAATATTCATTAGATTCATTCAAGGGACGCAACTCTAATTGGTTTTGCATTGCTAATGTAGGTCATCACCGTGGTCGCTATTATAAAGCCCAAAAATCGTTAATACAAACAGGCTATACTCTGTAGCCACAACGCTATCAATATATCAATAATATAGTTTCTTCGGCCATTCATAAAAATACAACAACTCGCCTAAGAAGATCTATAGAACGAATTCTAGTGGAATTTCGGTTCCAATATGGCGACTGTTCCACAGCAAAATGCATCGAACAAATAAAATAGAAACACGCATGCGCTACACTGACGTCATTATATCAGTGCTACAGCATTGTAACTGCTTCTATTACCTTATCCACATAACGCTTTGTTGCATCGAACTAAAGTTTAAAGGTCATTTTGTCCGTTTTAGTAATACAAAAGACGTATATTCATAGTAATTAATGTTAATAAATACCCAAAAATAACTTTCGTCTCGAAAAAAGCCTTTCACTCTTCAGAAATTCTGTTGATAAAGTCGGGAAGGGGCGTGAAAATAATATAAAAATTTTAATAGGGGCTTTATTCTTCAGCCGCTTTTCAAATTCTATAATGGCTATAATTAAACCAATCTTCCCACTTAAATTGTATTTTAAAAGACCCAGCTTTCTTCTCCAATCGTGTTATGGTGTTACTATTTTGTTTGATTTAATGTGTTATGGACTGCAAAACTACTGCTTACTGAGAAAATAAAATCACATTTTCATGTTTTTGCTTTTTCTTACAGAACAGAATCTTAGAAATATTACCGTATACATTTCAGTTTCATCTTCCCGTTCTTTTGGGGGTATTTTATGCATTTAAAAACACCCAGTGTTTGTTGAAAAAAATGAATCTTATGATTTTCAGTTTCATTTTCTAAAATTCTTATCAGTGTTTATTGTATTAGTACAAACTTACAGCTAAATGGATCATCGTTAGATATTGCTACGAAAACCTTGAATTTTCAGAAACGATTTTCACACATTAAGAAATTTTGTATGAAACTATATTATCTTTATAAAGAATGAAAAACTATTCAAGATTATCAAAATCATTTGTACTTCCTTCTGCAAAATAGCTGATGTATTGACTTGAAAATGTTTACCATGGTAACCGAAAACCTGTCAAGATCCATTACATTGGTGAATAGTCATGTTTACTGAAACAAAAACATTTTCTGACACAAAAATGTCTGCAAATATTCCTGATGACTTAAGTTTTAACTTCCTATTGTTTTTTTTAGATTTTTAATAAACATATGAAATTCAATGTACAAGTTATAAATTTTAAAAGTGAGAAATAGTTATTAGTTAATTGTTTAATGACTGATAATGAATGGTTCAATTGAACAGCTTGTATAAAAGCTAAACTTATGGTACAGTTTGCTCTGAAAAAACCCTAATCAGGTGAAACGTTTTGTAAATCTTTGATCTAAACACTTAATATAAATATTTTCTAAAATATGATTGCCATAGTTACCAAATATCAAAACACACCAACACTAGGGCCATGATGGCACTATATCTCTCACTGAGTACAAAGGGTACATAGCCATTGTGACCGTTGGTATATTTTTAATACCTATCTCTCTCGGAGGGTTGGTCACAAGGAATTAAATTAACACAAGTGTAGTTTCCATTTCTTTGATATTATTAATTTGCTTCCATTGTAGGTTCAATTTACTTCTATAAAGTGACAAAATTCAGCACACAACAAAAATATCAAGCTATTAACTCACACACTCCTATGTCCCCTATGACCAACCCAAGGACCATTATTGTGAAGTTTGGTTGAAATTGACCAGTGGTTTAGGAGTTGTCATTTAAAGTATCCAATGATCCTAAAAACTCACCATGAGCACTTTGTGCTTAGGTGAGCCAGAAAGTGAACTTATGCAAATTATGTCTCTTTGAAAAACAACTATTTTAGAAAAGAATAAAATATTCAAATCAGTAAAACTTTAAATTGCACTCGGTATCATGCGTGATAAATAATTGGTAACTTGTTGTAGGAAGCATTGTATCAAGTTCACTGAAACTGTTCTACTTAATATGGTATGTACAAAAGCAATACAATATAATAATATCACGTTTTTACAGTCTCAAAACAACTTTAACTTGTAGATATAAGCAGTAAGAGGACCATATACATGATCATAAATTCACCCAAATAACGCCTTCAAGAAAATTACATGAGTGAGAATCATATCCAAGCAAGTTTGAAATGTTACACCAATACCGAACATGACCTTTTGTCTCTAATGATGTTGTTGAGAGGAAGGTTCAAGTGAAGTTTCAAAATTGTTTTAGCCAAAAAACGTAAATTACAATAATGATACACATATACTTTTCTATAAAAGTCACTTTCTACATCATACAATGTGCCGAAATCAGTGATCTAAGCTTTGTCTATATTCAGCGCAACATTAAATCCAAAATTGAATGGGCAACATTTTCCCATGTTGTTTTTAGTTTGTACGTACCATCTTCAACCTTCCATAAAACCCTAGTATTTTCCTTGTAAAGAGTCCGCATGATTGGTGTCATTATATTCTCGTCTACTTCGTCTTTGAACATAAGTATGATTGGAATATTTTTAATATATGCCTGGTCCAGTTCAACGAGACAGTTGTTACTAGTACAGAAATTTTCCGTTATGAGCAAAAGAACGACCGAAACTCTCTCCAGACTTGCTGATACTTCATTATGAACCATGAATCCTAGTTTGAAGTGTTCGTCTCCAGTCAGAATGAGATCGCGATCTACTCCTATGATTTCTTTGAGTGTTTCATTCAAAGGAGTTTTAACGTTTTTTATTCCAAATTCTTCGTCATCATTACTGTAGGAGAGCATTGCCAAAAACTCGAATTTGTCTAACCCTTGTTGCAAATTCGCAATAATCTGTGCCCGTTTACATTCACGTTGTGCATGCTTTCTGTGCTTCATCTGCAATTTAATGACCACAGCCACTGCAATAATCACTACACCGGCTGTTAAGCTTGTGGAAATAATAATAACTTTTCTGTGACAGATACTCTGTACATTCTTCAGAGTAGAATGCTTAATAGGCTCGTTAAAGTTGTCCTCGTTAAGACATTTTAGATCTTGTGATTCAGTATCGACCAAACGTGTCGTAGTAAGCCATTTCACAAACCTTCCTGAATCGCATTTTGAGCACAAAAAATTATTAGAGCTGAGAATAACTGCTGTTTGTCCAGTGGTAGAGTTATTGTCGGTGCTTACTATCGGGATGGAGTTTAAGCTAGCCAATGTGACGTCGTCAAGGATTTTAAATCTATTTTTAGAAAGATCAAGAATACGAATACTCTCAAGATTCTTCAACATGAGATGCATTTGTTCCAGTTTATTTCCTGAAAAATTAATCACTTCAAGACGACGGTTGTGTGCAAAAGTCTTATATGGTATGGAAGTGAGGCTATTTTCTGACAAGTCAATATATTTCAGGCTTTTTAACTTTGTGAACAGATTTTCAAACATAGTTATATTTTCACCAACCATCTGAAACAAATTATTGTGAGAAAGGCCAATACTTTCAATATTTGACATGCAAGAATAAAAGCTTGGATGTATATATTCAAATCCATTATCTGACATATCAACGCTTTCTATAGAAGAAAATAGATTTTTTTCACATTTCCACCCGATATCTAATCGCTTGATATTGTTTTGTCGCAAGACCAAGTGTTTCAAGCTCCACTTAGAATTACTATCAATTATGATTGTGCAGTTGTAAAACCAGTAGGACAATCCTGTGAAATCCAGAATTCCACTTATGTTAACGGTTTCCGCTGAAAACAATAAATTGGCGGCATCAATAAATTTTGTATCGTTCTGTGAAACGTAGAATATTTCATTTCGGAAGATTAATGTACCGAGTGCTGTGAAAGTTTTCTTTGGAAAAGTGGCATAACTTATGTCGAAAACCTTCACGTTATTCACGTTACTTGTTGAAATGTCCACGAACTTGTTTATGTTGCTATATGATATATTCAACAATTCTAGATGTTTCAGTCGGGACACTAATGCCTCGAAATTAACACGTGATAGCTGCATGTTGCTCATTTCAAGATTTTTGATATCACGCGGTAATACTCCAATGAATTTGTTATCAATCTCGTATGGTGATCTAAGAGTACCCGTTCCATATAACTTTAAGCTCCTCAAGTTTCGCAATTTTTCACTCCCATTTAAGGCTTTCATGAGAGTATCCATAGGTAACCTAAGACATCTGCTGAAATCTAGAATTTGTACTTGAGAAAGGCCAATAAAAATGTCTTCAGAAAGTGCAAATCCTGATTCAGAATGAATGTGTATTTCCTTCAAATGTTTTAAATTTTTAAAACAGTTTTTTTCGAAGCTGATATGGCCAGGTTGGTCCTTATCATCCACAAATTCGATGTAAACAACGCTGTTATTTTTGTTCGAAAAACTTGAATCGTCACAGGGAATAACATGACCATTCGTTATAATATCAAAAATCTTGACCCGCGAAATATCACTTGGAACTTCATTTGGAAAATAATTGCATCGCCAACTATTTTCGTCTTCTGCAAGACACGAATGATCCGCAACTCTTTGACCTCCAGCTACAGAAACGAGTAAATGGCAGACACATAAGAATGAAATGCGACTCGCAGTATCCATTTTCATATTAACCTTTCACTTCAACAATGGCAAAATCTTATTTTAAATTCAATCGGCCAGTCACTATGTAGAGTGCCCTCAAAATTAACATTTGATTATATTTGAGTGTTTAGTGTCTTTTGTACTTTATACACGCGATGAAAAGTTTGATAATAAGTCACAACTTAACATTGTTTTCATAATACAGAAACTTAAGCTGTAATAATTAATACAGATATATAATGAACACTGCTTGAGTCACACATTCGTCTTTCCTTTTCTTTAAAACGGTTAAAAGAATGTCATTTAATTAATGGAACACGTTTTAACTTCATTTCACAGGCCTGTATAAATACTTCCTGAAATCTTCAACAATAGTTGTCATAAATGATATATAGGTCTACTGTACGAGCACCACCAAGAAACCAGTATGGCTTATATAGATATAATTGTATCAGCCTATACATATAAATTCTACTTCGCCTTTTGGAACATAATTCTGCAACAAATCCCTAATGAAAGCAAAAAACTTGTCCCAGATCCAATTGTAATTGCTCGGTAGAAATTGGTTAAATCCCTATTGGTCGCGTGTCCATCACAGGCAACCCGAGTAACAACTTATGCAGTATTCCTGCTTACAAAGATTTAACGTTTGTCTCTTCTGTACAAAAATTTTATAATGGCAAAACGCTGGTTTTGGTAAAACTTTGACTGGAATGATTGTGTTACAGTTAGCATTTGTTTTTTGTTTATTAAAGCAGAAGGATGTAAACAACGCTGTTATTTTTGTTCGAAAAACTTGAATCGTCACAGGGAATAACATGACCATTCGTTATAATATCAAAAATCTTGACCCGCGAAATATCACTTGGAACTTCATTTGGAAAATAATTGCATCGCCAACTATTTTCGTCTTCTGCAAGACACGAATGATCCGCAACTCTTTGACCTCCAGCTACAGAAACGAGTAAATGGCAGACACATAAGAATGAATGTCACTATGTAGAGTGCCCTCAAAATTAACATTTGATTATATTTGAGTGTTTAGTGTCTTTTGTACTTTATACACGCGATGAAAAGTTTGATAATAAGTCACAACTTAACATTGTTTTCATAATACAGAAACTTAAGCTGTAATAATTAATACAGATATATAATGAACACTGCTTGAGTCACACATTCGTCTTTCCTTTTCTTTAAAACGGTTAAAAGAATGTCATTTAATTAACGGAACACGTTTTAACTTCATTTCACAGGCTTGTATAAATACTTCCTGAAATCTTCAACAATAGTTGTCATAAATGATATATAGGTCCACTGTCCAACCAGTATGGCTTATATAGATATAATTGTATCAGCCTATACATATAAATTCTACTTCGCCTTTTGGAACATAATTCTGCAACAAATCCCTAATGAAAGCAAAAAACTTGTCCCAGATCCAATTGTAATTGCTCGGTAGAAATTGGTTAAATCCCTATTGGTCGCGTGTCCATCACAGGCAACCCGAGTAACAACTTATGCAGTATTCCTGCTTACAAAGATTTAACGTTTGTCTCTTCTGTACAAAAATTTTATAATGGCAAAACGCTGGTTTTGGTAAAACTTTGACTGGAATGATTGTGTTACAGTTAGCATTTGTTTTTTGTTTATTAAAGCAGAAGGATGGATCACAATTGTCTTTTATTTCAGGAAGTTTTAATAAACCCAAACAAGTTGATAAAGGACCCCCAAAACGATCTATGCGGAAAAATAAAATGTCTTTTCTTTCAGCAATCAGAAGAATAGATCATGTCATTGAGACCAAGTAAATAAAGGACAGAGACCATTCAAAATTTTGCTTCAATTATCCTTTATTTTAAACTACGTCAGTCGTAACTGAATTTGATATATGGTCCCCGCTAGGTGAATACCCATGTTACGCTTTAGCCAGTAATCTACGGAAGCACAGAGGTGACATGTGGGAATATTTTTTATATTATCACGTGGCCACGTGATAATAAAAAAAGAAAAAAAAGAAAAACTAAAGTTATCACGTGGCCACGTGATAATAAAAAAAGAAAAAACGAAAAACTTCCCACATGTCACCTCTGTGCTTCCGTAGTAATCTGTACGGATCGAAATCAGCGTTTTGCTTATTCATCAGAGATAACTAGAGTATCAATTCTAATTGTGTTCTGTAATGATATATAGAGGATATTTGTTTGTTTTGAGTGGATATGGAATATATCTCACAGAGAAGTGATACATTTGTAATATTGTTAAAATGTAGAACTGTATCACTTTGAGTTGAGATATATTCCATATACACTCAAAACAAACAAATTTTATTTTTATTTTATGCTAATCATTAAAACAAAAGCAAAAGTATGTATATGCACTACTTAACAAAGAAGTTCCGGCAGACCTCTATCACACACACTGTGACTTATATGAAATCTATATCATCACTTTATATTTCACTGATATAACACAGTATATCATTAGTTAGCATAAAAAAATATTAAAATAACACTCCACAAGCGAAAAAAAAACGTCGGTTTTCGCATAGCGGTGCTCATAGTATCTGCTGAATGGTAATTATGGATGCAAGGTCGAGTTAATGTTAATTTGTGTCTTTTAGGTCCATTTTACCGTTAATACGTCACTGATTTTGTTTGTTTGCGTGTCTTCTGTTTATTGACATTAGGGAGATACTTCCTGTTAACCACAGTGGTTTAATATTTCAGGAAGATTAAACCCTAGCCAAAAACGAGCTATACGAGAACCAACAAAACGATGTATGATGGGTAAACCTTACAAGCTTAGCTTTTAAAAAAGAAGTGTACTGTTATATAGTTGAAGCAAGGCCGAGATTGGTTTTATATCAATATTATTATTAGATGTAGTCCAAACAGAAAGTTACAAATAGATTTCAGTTCACGTCTCAAGTTTACGTTACAAAGGGAGATTATTCAAATAAGGCACACCCGTTTTTTTCTCTGACCACAGAAAATTTTACTATTATTGCAATGTAGCGATAAACGAGAGATGGTTATTAATTAACTGAGGTTTTTCTATATTCTACTGAATCATGTGAATGTAGTTCGAGTATTTGTAGACTAACAAGTGAAGTAAACATGCATATGCAAGCAAACTATTAAAATTTTCTTTGTTCCTATGTTAAATCGCTTGTGTTCCTACTAGTACCATATTTTCCCTTGTGTTTAAAAGCCATTTTCATGCAAGATTTTCTTTTGTTTGATGCTCAGCCACGGTCGGTGATTTTAATCTATGTTACATGTTTGAGATGTCGGCTAAAACGATAATGAGTTAGTAAGGGATTCTTGCATGCCTACAAGCAAAAATATGTTGTTGAAATCACGTGATAAGGACTCTAGCATCATGGCTTACATGGTGTTTTTTGTTCTCTTTGAGGGTCATGATGGCCTTATGATCGCTCACCTGACGACCATTGACCCTACGTGATCCAGTTTTGAACTTGACCATTACATAGCACTGGTGGGGATCGAACCCGGGACCCTCTGATTCATAGGCGAACGCGCTGCGTTATTATCTACTGTTGCATATTCCTTATGTAGTGTTGCATCGCTTTATCTGTAAAAATGACTGCGACACAACCATAAGGTAAATCTATGTTTGCCTAAGCTTACTATACCTATGCATTTACTATTACATGTCAGAATTCTTAAATAGGAAAGTTATGAAGTGATGCATGTATATGGGTGCTGTTCATTGAAATTAATTATGTCGCCCGATGAATGAAAAATATTTCACTAAGATTGGAGCGTGTTCGTTTTACAGATTAATAAAGAAACCAAAGTAATGTGTGGCTTGAGAAGCCACGGTCTGACAAATTTCAATTTATAGGACCTCTAAATTAGATGCATGCAAACGAAATGTTTGCAATATGTACGTGCAGTTGCTAATACTCATAAATATCAATGAAATAATCACCTGCCCTGCTGTAGGTTGTTTTTCAATGCATCGCTAGCCTGTTCATTTAATTGATTGAAAGATTGTTGTGAATATATGTTTTGGCTGTCGCCATGGTGTAACATACCGCAACAAAGTCATGTTGCCCATGATCTTGCGATTTATTGGCATATTAATATTTGCAGTTGCAGAGAGTAGACTAGCAGTTGTATTCTTTTTTTGACGGAAAACTCAAGAATCCAGGATGAGAGAAATTGTACATATGCAGACAGGCCAATGTGGGAACCAGATCGGCGCAAAAGTAAGTTTTATCTCATGCACACGATAAACAATATTCACTGTAAATGTCTTTGCTGATTTTGCAGATTTTGTATTTGTACCGGCTTTTTCAAACGCACTGTCGCAAAATAGTGTTCGGGAATAATATTCGCACCGAAGTGTCTTTTCCCCCGTGCTTTTAATATACTTATACAATAAGGATATCCATTTACTACCCAACCAATTCATAATTCAAAATCAAAATGATATGGAACCCGAAATTTTTTATTGAAAACGACATATGTATACAGTAAACTCCGAATATAACGAATCTGGATATAACGAAATATGGATATAAGGAACAAATTGTCTCTGTCCGAATTTTTTTCTTTATTTATTTTATATGAAAATGTTATATGGATATAACAAACTGCGGATATAAGGAACACATTTAAATGGTCCCAATGAGTTCGTTATAAACGGATTTTACTGTATATTGTCAATCTTTTATTCTTGCAGTTCTGGGAGGTAATTTCGGACGAGCATGGTATTGACCCAACAGGTACATACCACGGAGACTCGGACCTCCAACTTGAGAGAATTAATGTCTACTACAACGAAGCCACAGGTTTGTTAAAATTTTCACCAGTAGAGAGTATGCTTTGCTTATTGTATATGTAACGAATTGACCGACGCAATAAATTCAGTGTAACTTGGAAAATTTACATACTTCGTTATGTCGCAAGTCCCCGAAAAAACATGGAAAGGACATGCATTCAAGCTTTTCTTGACAAAGGTCCACTTGGTGGAACCGTTGGCAGTGACTCGAAATAGTTGTCAGTTTAGCGGTTCGGTGTAAGTGCATTTGTCCGTCCGAATGACTTTGTCCAGGCTGTAACTTCTTAACGCATTGAATTTTATTGAAATGACTTGGTAAAATGTTTAACTACAATAGGACAGAGTGTCGCACTCAAGACCATGGTCTGTAACTCAAAAGTAAAGTTAAAGGTAAATAAGGACACGGAAGGTCATGTCCGTGCTGTAATTCCTCAAGCATTTAAGAATTTTGAATGGACTTGGCACAGTTTCTTCCACAATGGGCATAAGACCCAGGTCTGTAGGTTAAAGGTTAAACTCAAATTTAGACATTTAATCTATTGGCAGGATCGGCATGTTGTCCGTGGGCACTTTGTTGTTAATCTGACTTTTATGCCGTATAGCGTTTTGACCTGCAGAGCTAGCCAAGGAAATAACAAATTATACAGAACGCGTCCTATCAAATATCTTATGCAGTAGCAACTGGGGCTTGATGAAGGACACCCGAATCTTGTTCAAAAGCAAAGGCGAATTTTTAATATTGACAGATCTAACCCAAAAAGCAAATTGCTTTGGTGTTTGTTGTAAAGGCTTCAGACACTAAAGCTGATGGTAGAAAAGCATTTAAGGTAGTGCAACTGTAATGGACACCTTATTTTTTCAACATAATTTGATTATTCAAGCAAATAATAGTAGTTAAATTCAATATAATTTAAGAAATAAAGATCTTAATGAAATATTAATTCGTTGATAAAAAATTATTCACATGTAAAAATATCTCCGGAATCTACGGAAGTTTACCGACATTTACCGACCTTCGAAATTATGGCGGGAAATCTTTACAGTCGTCCTACCTTAAGTCAGAAAGTGTTGAAATCACATATTTATGCTTGTTTTGACCATCACTAGCTTTATGTAAGCCGTAAACATTATGTATATCCAAAGGACTTTATTTCTAGGTGGAAAGTATGTACCACGAGCTGTACTCGTTGATCTGGAGCCGGGTACCATGGACTCCGTGAGGTCCGGACCTTTTGGCCAGATCTTCAGACCAGACAACTTTGTGTTCGGTCAGAGCGGCGCAGGAAACAACTGGGCCAAAGGTCACTATACAGAGGGAGCTGAGCTGGTCGACTCCGTGCTCGATGTTGTCAGAAAGGAGGCCGAAAACTGTGACTGCCTTCAGGGGTTCCAACTCACACACTCCCTTGGTGGAGGTACCGGGGCTGGAATGGGAACTTTAATCATCAGCAAGATTCGTGAGGAGTACCCGGACAGAATTATGAATACTTTTTCTGTTGTTCCATCCCCAAAGGTAATATACCATAATACTATATCGGTTTAGAGGAAATATATCACAATGTTCGTATGAGTGGCAAGAAAACACAAACAAACCAAAAGGGAATGAAAACAAGAAACAAACAAACAAACAAAACAAAAAATGCGTGCACATCTTGGTTATTTTATTTTAAGATTAAGATACATTGTAGAGGGGGGGGGGTCCAAATTTGATACATAATCTATGTGGTGTTGCACTGTTGTGTGGTTCTGATAAGAAATACTAATCAATAATAAGTAATGAATATTATTTGGTAGTAAACTTGTCTTCAACTGATATAAATGATAAGGAGTGATGTCAACCAAATCCATTTAACACTGGATGGTGGGTATTTGTATTAACCAAATCTACAAACACTGAATGTTGGTGGTTTTGTCAAAATGTCGTTCCGTAAAACTTTTAATTCTTTGTATTCAGTAAATTATCTATTGGTGGAAGAGGTCGTCATGCTGACTGTAATTGCATATACATGTAGTTTATTGTAACTTGTCTCAAGTGATATCAAACAAGCAATTACAGCTTCTATAAAAAGAATTCAAAAGAAACACCTCATCTTGTGTTATATTAATACACGAAATTCTTCTTTAACCCGTTATACTGTACGTGATTATTTGAGCAATTACCTCAAGAATGTGTGAAATCCTGTCATATAATGTCTTCTTGTCGAACCCGTTTCGCACAAACTATACAAGTTAATGTTTGACGAATAAGTAGTTCGTCGAAACCAATGTTATTCCTGACACTGCCAATTTGTTTTTATTTAAGGTGTCGGACACCGTTGTTGAGCCATACAACGCTACTTTGTCAGTCCATCAACTTGTTGAGAACGCAGATGAATGTTTCTGCATTGACAACGAGGCTCTCTATGACATCTGCTTCAGGACGCTCAAACTGACCACACCAACATACGGAGATTTGAACCATCTGGTATCGGCTACCATGTCTGGCGTTACCACATGCCTACGATTCCCAGGTCAGCTGAACGCCGATCTCCGTAAACTTGCCGTAAACATGGTTCCCTTCCCACGTCTCCACTTCTTCATTCCAGGATTTTCTCCGCTCACATCACGCGGCAGCCAGCAGTACAGGGCTCTTACAGTTCCTGAACTCACCCAACAGATGTTCGACGCCAAGAACATGATGGCGGCCTGTGACCCACGACACGGACGCTACCTCACTGTCGCGGCCATTTTCAGAGGACGCATGTCCATGAAAGAAGTCGACGAACAGATGCTGAACGTCCAAAACAAGAACAGCAGCTACTTCGTCGAATGGATCCCGAACAATGTGAAGACCGCTGTCTGCGACATTCCACCACGTGGTCTCAAGATGTCCGCCACCTTCATTGGTAACAGCACCGCCATCCAGGAACTGTTCAAGCGAATTTCCGAGCAATTCACGGCTATGTTCCGTCGTAAGGCTTTCTTGCATTGGTATACTGGCGAGGGTATGGACGAGATGGAGTTCACTGAGGCGGAGTCGAACATGAATGACTTGGTCTCCGAGTACCAACAGTACCAGGATGCTACAGCCGAGGAGGAGGGCGAATTTGATGAGGAGGAAGGTGACGAGCAGGAGGCGGCGTAATAAATTTATTAAATAAACTTTACGAAACTACATGAAATCTTATTATCCTTTTAAAAGTAACATCGTAGACATTTACACCAAACAGACAACAACAGTTAAGAAGAAAATTACGAATGATAATACTACAACATTATTTACTCTATGATGAGGATCGAGGAGGAAGGGCACGGGAAGGGTCAGACAAAGGATTATTAGGCCTACTTGAACATTAAATAAGATCTATTTACAATACCCGGTACAGAATTCGCCTGGAGCAAAGACATTGAAGAAATAATAAATGTCTCTGAATGAATTATCAAATTGTAATTTCACGCAGACAAATAGGAAATTAATTTTAGTATACATGTACACGTTTTAATGAAAAAATATACGCCGACAATGTTCTAAATAAAACAGTTGCGTTTCTTTTGCCTTTGAGTATGCTACAATGTAGTATCGATAGGAAATATGTGCGTTCTGTTATATTAAGTAATAACGTTTTCACTCGCATATATTGGCAAACCTCTTAAATTCTCACACGCAAGCTATGTACATGCACACTTTATGTAATATGTCAGATTTTTACCCGATAAAGTCATTTCTTGTTTTAAAAAAGTTATGTTGTATTATTTCGATTTTTTCCACAAATAACGGTCTTACTTTTATCATCTTACCCACGCTGAAGACTGAAGCATATAAGACTGCATGGTTCTGGTCAAATGCTTAAAGAACTTTTGTTTGTTGTTCGAGGTTTAACGCACGTTTTCAATAGTAATTCAGTTGTTTACAGGTGGGCAGTTTACCTAGCCATCATTTCTGGGAAGGAGGTGAACAAGACTAACATCCGTCATAAGAAACTGCCAACTTTCTCACATAAACAGACATGGTTGGTAGAAAGGCTCATACCTATACCTGTTACCCTCCACCAGTGAGAGTTGAGGTTACAGTAATTTCAAGTCAGCGACTCTAACCACTCGTTCACGGGGGCGGCCCGACTGTGGTTACATGTATGTGCTCGAACAGGAATATAATAACAACCGATCACACTAGCCTTAATATTTCGACTGCAAGACCGACCGATTTTACAAACTGATATTCTAGATGTCTGTCTGAAGGGCGGCCGTCGTATATAACAAAAAGCCCTGGCGCACAATTTGTTGGGCTACCGATCACACCTGTAGTCTTGTTATTAAAGTGTAAACGCGTACAAGTCAGTTTTCATCTTACTTGGTAAAATAAGAGCTACTTGTAAACTGTGCTCCTTGGACATTAAACATTTATATTATTGCACATTGTTGATAATAAAACTGGCAGTCGCATGAAATTATTTTGCTAATTCTTCTGCTTGTACAGATAAAGATAATAATAAATCGTGCAAAGTAGGAAAATTAAAAAGGAGCATGTGGAAAATTTAAAAACGGTCACTGTTTTATATGCAACATTCAATGCCATGATAATAATTCCTTATTTCAAGAAGGTAGGCACATTAAGTGAATGTACACACATTACACTTATTTATAACAGTCGGTTGATCTGCGGCGATGTATCTTTTGCGTGTAATCAAATGGGAGCTGTATTCGGGGTTCTTGTACCTTTTTTTCGAATAGAGCGCCCCAGTGACCATTCTCGTACGTCCAGAGCATTGATGCATGAGGATGCCCAGTGACCCTATGCAACATAGACGTATCATTCGATTATACAAATACATGTACGCAGCAAAGAATTTATTATAGAATAATAAGGATCCATTGCAGTACTTAGCCCTAGGATGTCTGTCTTTTTGTCAGTACGTGTTGGACGGACAGTTTAATGAAAATTTGAAGTTTAATGACTTTTTTGCTGATATTGAAGAATTATTTTCTTTCAATAAACGTTCATTGTTTTCATATGACGGTAGCACAAGGCAAAATAATTGTTGACGGATTGAAGCTCATACACATCAGGATGAACGGACCGAAAGACGGACGGATAAGACAACAGACAGGGTAGGACAACAAACAGATGGCAGTACAAATAGAAGGACGGAATAGATGTAACATGCAATATATTGAACATGTGTTAGATGTTTTTAGGCAATTTAGGTTCCTAGTTTTTGTCTGTAAACATTTTTAACATAGGGATCATGGGTCTTTATATATTTTAATAAAGCAAACATAGGGAGCTTTATTCGAAATTGCATATGCTTTGGTTCAAATATAGCTCCGCCATACCAAGGGAGCTGTATTCGTTTATGTGCATCCCTAGGGAGCTGTATTCGAAAGGAGCTGTATCCGGTGTTACAATCGTTTCGCGTTGGGTATAATGACGGCAAAAACATCACAATTTTATATATGTGCGTATTTTGTAGACAGAGAGCTAGCATATAGTGTTTTGAAACGACAATAGGGGTATTTTTGAACCAAGTATGCATGTAAAACGTCCATTTAACACCACTGACATGAGACTTCGCGTTGCTAGGAAACGGAGCGAAAAATATAAGGATTAAAACATATAAAATACGAACAAAATGTCGGAGTACCATTATGCAAATTTTCATTACAATCGGACAAAATTCGTTTTCTGACGTCTGACGTCGGAGAGAGGTCGCATATACTACCTTAAATTTGACAGAAAACAAATATTATGATGTAGCTTGGCTCGGACCCATGACCTTCGATTAATATTTCAGTACATGGGAACTGCTAATAAATACACCATTGCGACTCGTAGCCTAGGTGCTAAACTGTTATACGAAACACCGTTGACCAACAACTTTGCAACGAAACATCATACATGTAAGATTGTTAGAGACTAGCTTTGCTGTCAGGAGAAAGTGGTAAGAATAATTGAAACACCACCAAATGAGGATCTCTCCATGTTTTCAGCAGACAATTATTCCATGTGCTTACTGCGGAAGGTGTTTGTGCATGGTTTTTGGCCTGGGGACTGAAAGTCCCCTAGGCCTAAGTTAGCATACCACATTTCAAACACTGCAAGAAATTTAGCTGTGCTATGTGCGAAGAACAACTGTAAACATGCGCTATGCGAAAGTAGTGCAAGACAGACCAGATCAATCTTCTGTTTGAATGTCGCATATGATAAGAACATATTACAAATAAAAAGAGTACATACAACTTCAAACGATTGCAGGAAGGTATATAGCTTACGGGCTGCATTACACATTTTTTTCTGTTTTAGAAATTAATGCGCTGTTAGCTGATTACGGAAGATAATCATATGCATATCACGGAAAAGTACGGATATTTACGGAAATTTACGGAAACGTACGGAGCTCGATATAAAAGTTTGTAGTTTGATTTTCAAATTTCCGATGTTATTTCATTGACAACTTTGTTATTTATGAACGATTACATATATATTGACCTAAAAATAAATTTCTCTGAAAAAAAGATATAATTTACCTACATTCCCGAGAAGGGGCTCACGTGATCAAAATCACCCGCCATTTATCGAGGACGCTGCATGTCAAGGCCCAGTGAACGGTTTCACCGATTACAACTACAAGGTAACCCAGAATCATTTTTGGTTTTCTCTGTTATACACATTGTACATTACTGTATTCATTGCTGGTATTGCATTGTTTATTTCTGTTTGAAGGTCTTGTCCTTGGTACACAATAATTTTCGATCCACATCATCAAATCATATCGCTTGAAGTTGTACAAAGCGCAGATCGAATTATTTTTATTGGCTTAAACAATTTATAATGTTGACTATGTGATTATTTTTCATTCAACGTACGTTTTATAATAAAACAAACTTCCCTGTCACCCATATATTTGTGAATCATTCATTCTGTGTCATATATTGAATTTCGTCCTCTGCACATTTCGACCCGCGCTTTAGGTAAGGTTCAGCGCAAAACACGTAGGTCAAAAGTTGTTTTTCTGGGAGTTAACCTATAGCCCCAAGGCCTTCAGCGCTCACAGCGCTTTGATTTGGTTATGCCCCCGAGGGCATCACCCAGTATAGTGGCGAGTTTCTTCTATGACCATGGAAAAAAATCAGTATCTTCGGAGTCATAATGCAGACTGTGTATCGTTCGAGTACTTTTTCAAAAGTTATTTTCCTTTATATACTGCTGTTTAGCATTTTTATTACAAACCGCATCCATATGAAGAATAGATAATCTTTCCCCATGCCTGATACTGTGATTATGTCAGTTTTCCAATTTAAGAGGAATCACTGATGATGTTTTGATTTTTGCACTTCCGGAAATTTACATCTGTTACATTAAAAAAATACAATTTAACTGGAAAAAAACAATTATGCAGTAACAAACTTAGGCTAAAAGATATCTGTTAAACGAGAGAGATATGGAGATATCTTTCTTATCAAGTGAGATATCTGTTCGATGAAAGATATCTTTATGATGGCCGTTAAATGATATTTCTTTAAAGTTTTCATAAGATGCTAAAAAATATCTTATCTCACATACGTACAATGTTTTTTCTTTGGTCACACCAACTGCTCCCTCACACGAGCGTTCAGGAGACACCAGTTTCCTTCCACAATAAGGCCACCGTACGCCAACATCTATATGCGGTCGGTTCAAAATCTCGCGTTAGCTGATAATGTTTGTTGTTATTTGTATTTTGGCGAATTAAAATATATATTATCAGTAGGCCCAGTAGTTATATGAGTTTACCTTGTAATAGCAGAATTAAGCAGGGACGGATCTCCAAACTTCAGATGTCTGCGGCTATGTATTTTCTGGTGAAATAAGATTATCCACACTCCAGGGTCATTATTTGTATCTCCAAGTCCTTTCAAAAACATTTCCGTTAACTCTGTGAATGCACCAAGCGATATTTTCGTAATTGCGTCACTTAATCAACTCTAGTTCTGGCTTCCATAATCAAGTTAGTATTTTTATTGTGTCAGTTGACTATATTTAGTTGCTATAATGAGAAATAGGAATACTAGGGCTAAATCAACTATAGTCTTCAATAATTGTTTGTGATTTGTTTCTCTAGTTCACATTATACAACCTCTATGACACCAAACACAACTGCCTATAGTTTTAAAAGAAGACGAATTTGGGGAGCCCGATCAGGCAATGTTACCAGCCTTGTTACGCACCGACCCGCGGGGGCGGTTATGTGTTTGTTTTAAAATTACAGGGGAGGGTACCGATCCTCCTATAATGGGGAAATATACACACTCGTTTATTTCCCTTTGTACATATAGTTGACGAAAACATTATTCAGACATATTTTCATACATAGTCAGCCTTTTAATAGACAATTGTTATTGTTTAGACAATATTTATAAGATAAAGGTTCAACGATCTCTCAAGTAAAGGCAAAACATCAAAATGACAAGGGCGAGGGAGGTATTTTAATGTTAAACACGCATGACCCAAATACCACGCAACTATACATGTATATGTTTCGTTTTTGGATGGCGGTGTACAAGATGGCGGAAGGGGGATTATCGAGATCTGTAGTTGCATCTTCCGATGTTTTATATGACTTTACTTGTACTCCGTGTTCGGAGGACGGGAAAAATAATGAAGCAATTATTTATTGCATTGATTGCCAGCGCTATTTTTGCCAAACGTGTGTAACACATCACAATAAAGTGTTAAAAAAACATACTATACTGGATAAAGATGGCATGAAATCGGCTAACTTGAACCCAAGTATTCAAAAGGACGAGCCCGTACTTTTACCATCCGAGTATTGTGAAGAACACACCGGAAATATCCTGCAGATGTACTGTCGCCAGCACGATGCAGTGTGTTGTACTGTGTGCATTGCGTTGGACCATAGGTAAGGCCAAAATTAATTAATATACTAATTAAAGTATTTGCTTGTGTATATTGTAGTATTAGTTACTTTATATAATTGAACGAAACTATATTAAATCTGTTCCACCTAATTTTGGACCCTTAGTTTCTTGCCGCCATTACACTTTTTTTCCCCCCCCTTTATATTTTTTTTCTGGGAATTTTTTTTTTCCCCCCCCCCCCCCCCCCCCCCCCCCCCCCCCCCCCCCCCCAAAACTCCCCCTCCCTCTTTTTCCCCCCCCCCCCCCCCCCCCGCCCCGGGCCCCCCCCCCCCCCCCCCCCCCCCCCCCCCCCCCCCCCCCCCCCCCCCCCCCCCCCCCCCCCCCCCCCCCCCCCCCCCCCCCCCCCCCCCGCCCCCCCCCCCCGCCCCCCCCGCGCCCCCCCCCCCCCCCCCCCCCCCCCCCCCCCCCCCCCCCCCCCCCCCCCCCCCCCCCCCCCCCCCCCCCCCCCCCCCCCCCCCCCCCCCCCCCCCCCCCCCCCCCCCCCCCCCCCCCCCCCCCCCCCCCCCCCCCCCCCCCCCCCCCCCCCCCCCCCCCCCCCCCCCCCCCCCCCCCCCCCCCCCCCCCCCCCCCCCCCCCCCCCCCCCCCCCCCCCCCGCGCCCCCCCCCCCCCCCCCCCCCCCCCCCCCCCCCCCCCCCCCCCCCGGGGGGGGGGGGGGGGGGGCCCCCCCCCCCCCCCCCCCCCCCCCCCCCCCCCCCCCCCCCCCCCCCCCCCCCGGGCCCCCCCCCCCCCCCCCCCCCCCCCCCCCCCCCCCCCCCCCCCCCCCCCCCCCCCCCCCCCCCCCCCCCCCCCCCCCCCCCCCCCCCCCCCCCCCCCCCCCCCCCCCCCCCCCCCCCCCCCCCCCCCCCCCCCCCCCCCCCCCCCCCCCCCCCCCCCCCCCCCCCCCCCCCCCCCCCCCCCCCCCCCCCCCCCCCCCCCCCCCCCCCCCCCCCCCCCCCCCCCCCCCCCCCCCCCCCCCCCCCCCCCCCCCCCCCCCCCCCCCCCCCCCCCCCCCCCCCCCCCCCCCCCCCCCCCCCCCCCCCCCCCCCCCCCCCCCCCCCCCCCCCCCCCCCCCCCCCCCCCCCCCCCCCCCCCCCCCCCCCCCCCCCCCCCCCCCCCCCCCCCCCCCCCCCCCCCCCCCCCCCCCTACTATAAAATTAGTTCAGTAAAAAAAAAAAAAAAAAAAAAAAAAAAAAAAAAAAAAAAAAAAAAAAAAAAAAAAAAAAAAAAAAAAAAAAAAAAAAAAAAAAAACCCCCCCACAACACCCCCCCCCAAAAAAAAAAAAAAAAAAAAAAAAAAAAAAAAAAAAAAAAAAAAAAAAAAAACACTATGATTATATGATTGGACGTCAAATAATCTTTGTACCCTGCGGAAAAGTTAAAGTCCCATGATCACTTTGAGTTAACTATGAATATGACAGCCAGGTGTATGCCTGTATCGTATTTCTTCGCGAAAGTGTTGATAATTAATAATAATAATAATAATAATAATAATAATAATGATAAAAATAATGATAATAATAATAATAATAATATCTTTATTTAAAGAAGGTTTACACCTAAAGCTATGCTCAAAACATACAAAACTTATTTACAATGTGGCCTTCTAGTAAAGAAACAGAAGTTTAATCAGAGGCAAAGAAAAAGTATTTGAAACAACAATACTGTATACATTTACACACGCACACGCACACGCACACGCACACGCACGCGCACACACACACACACGCACACACACGTTTGAAAGCATAATTATCTATTTTTTTGCCGAAATGACCATGTGCCTTTATAATGTATTTGTACTTTTTACCTTTTATAGGCTATGTCGTGGAATAGACTTCATTCCAAAAATTGCAAAAGGAATCCTAAAGGGTCAGGAACGAAATGTGATCACAACATCTCTGTCGGACACACAACGAGACCTAGAACGCGTTAAACTAGCTAAAATTCAAAATCTATCTGATTGGTACAAAGAACGGGACGGGAAACTTGAAGCTATTTATAATGCCAAGCAGCGTCTGGTCGCAAGGATTGAAGAATTGGAGCAAAAATCTTCTCAAGAAGTCCGGGCAAACTATAAAAAGGTCACAGATGGAATTGAAACGGAAATCGTCTCATTAGACGACGCTTTAAAACAGTTAGAATCTAAGAGCGATGAAATCAGCAATTTTAAAGGAAACAATGAGGCCCAATTCTTTGTACACGTGAAAAACGGGAAGAAGTTGGAATTGTCGAGCAAAACAGTGGTTGGAAAAGTAAGCAGTAACATACAAAGGCAAATTTCCTTTGAGTTTAATAGTCGTATTGAAGAACTATTGTTTGGTGTGGACTCGTTCGGTCAGGTGGTAAAAGTTGGCGATAACAAATGTTCCTTTGATATGGACTATAATGTCAAAACAAAAAAAGACAAACAAACTTGTAACATAGCCGATATTTCTATGCTAGAAAATGGCGAGTACGTTGTTACCGACTATGATAACCAACAATTAAAAAGGCTAGACAAAGCTTGGAATGTGATTGACACTTGTGACATCACGAGACCCTTTGGGGTGTGTAACACTGGAATTATGGAAGTAGCGGTGACTTCCTACCAAGACATGAATGTCAGGATAATCTCTGTAGGCGCGACTTTGTCTCAGATTCGATCATTTGATACAAGAGTACCATGTAAGGGCATCTCGTACAGCAGAAAACAACTCTTTGTATCATGCGGAATCCTAGGTCAGCCTGGAGAAATCAGGATTTATGATATGAAAGGCGTGTTTATGCGTGGATTTAGCAACCTGCCCACACATAATTTCACATGTATAAACCATCTGTGTTTTGATTCGGATGGTTTGAATTTGTACGTGGCTGATCAGGACAATGGAGTCATTGTTCTGGACAGGAACGGCAACAAAGTGTCAACAATCAATGATCCGAAGCTGAAATATACACACGGCGTGTGCAAGGGTGTTGGTGGAAACCTTTTCGTGTGTGGTGCTGACTCGAATAACGTTTTAGAAGTTGACAGAAACGGTGCTGTGCTACAAGAAATGATGGTTGAAACAGGAGGAAAGCCACAGCGCCCTGCAGCAGTGAGGTATTTTAAAAAGCAGAGGATTTTAGTCGTTACCTGTGTATCCAGCGACATGATCAAAGTCTACAAGGTCACATAACACGCAACTTTGTGAACATCCAAGTATACGGACTTTTGCTAAATAGCATCTTCGCGTTATTTCTAGATCATTACAGTAAATGTAGGGTAATATGATAGTGGCGTAACAGACATATGTGCATACAACTTTTGCTTAACAAGAAAGGATTTATAATTTTGTAAAACATATTTGTTTTACAAATAACGAATGAATTAACAAATGGTGAAATTTTCTGCTGCGTCAATGAAAAACTGTAGCAAATATCAAGAGTCGCAGTATAAACAAAGAGACAGTAAACCACATGAAATGTACATGTACATATTTATCTACCTAAAGGACATGAGTATTTTGTCCGAGATAGAATAAGAACAAATAGAGCCTACATTGAGGCCGCGTATTGCCAAAACAGTTTCAATTCTAGTGTGGTATTCAAAATTCTTGAAAGTTTTGTGGTTGTGACATTTTATTTTTGTTTGCGATGTTGACTTTTTAATACTTTTGTATGAGATAATAGTGTCTATAGCAGAATCAAGCGACTTCTGATTAAAGTTATGTTACTGTTCAAATTGACCGTCACAATTTTATGACGATATTTATCAAAGATAATTATGTTGAATATCTTTGTCGATTTTTGTTTTGAAAAACTTACACATTCATCAAGGGGACCTGATTTCAAAAACATTTTGTTTTTTCTGTTATAATTTGTTAACTACACATTTACAACCGAGTGGGTTCCTTACTTTGTATCGTCATGTCCTCTTCAAGTATATTGTGTTCTGTACAAAACATATTCCAATCAATAACTTGAGAACTCTTGGGCTTGATATACTTGGGCTTGATATACTCGGGCTTGATATACTTGGGCTTGATATACTCGAGCTTGACGGGTTGGTCTAACCAGTAGATGACAGGTCATTAGCCAAAATGTCAAAGTTTCTGGTGACGTTTCGATAACGCTTGGGTCAAGGGTCCTACAACATAATAGGGAGGCCGATAATGACCATTAGACTACCCCCTTTTGGTTCAGATTTGAATAGGTCAAAGGTCATAGTAAATTACTCCAGAACGTTATGGCACATGATCCTGAAACTTATTAGAGATGTCGGACATGAACAGTAGAGCATCCCTTTTCTTCTTGAGCGTCAAGGTCACAGTGACGTAAAACATCATTTTACTTCTACTGGACAAAGTCCAGCAGAGCTAATGCGATGGTCTGTCCGTAACCATTTTCTTGATAACGCACTGCAGGTCACAATTGTCATTTGACTTTATATATATATAAGGTTGCCTGCAACATGTAGATGATCCCTATTGTTTTAATTCCCCTTGTACTTTGTGCCAGGGTGAGCTTTTAGGATGGATGAGTGTCCGTCGTCCGTCTGTCCGTCGGTCAACATTTTGCTTCAAACGAATTTTCCTCTGAAACAACGGGCCAATGTTGATGAAACTTGGCAGGGCTGTTCCTTGCATGAAGCTCTACCAAAATTGTTCTATTCCATGCAGAACTCTGGTTGATATGGCAACAAATAGGAAAATCTTCTTCTCTGAATCCAAAAGGCCTAGGGCTAAGATATTTAGCTTCTTCAATGGTTGTTCAAATCATGCTCGCAAGATCAAAATTGACCCTGCCCGGGGGTCACTTGGTATATGGAAAAATCGTCTTCTCCAAACACACAAGGCCTAGAGTTAAGATATTTGGTATGTAACAGTGTCTAGTGGTCTTTTAACAAGCTTGTTCAAATCATTCCCCTATGGTAAAAGTTGACCACGCCCACCGGGACGGGGTGTGTTTAAGTAGAGTTATAAGAGAAACCTATCTTCCTATGAAATCCTATAACAACTACTGACTTACCACTCACTTCCTTAGCAACATGTGACTTCATTACCAACCAGTGACTTCCCCTAGCAACCAGTGACTTCCTTAGCAGCTACTGACTCCCTTTAGCAACAATTGACTTCCTTAGGTGAGTGCACCGGTATTCGGGTGAGCGATATAGGGTCATCGTGGTTTTCTAGTTTTTTATTAGTGGGTCAAAGGTCAATATATTGTTCAACTTTCATCAAACTTGCGTAGAAGGTTGCTTGCAACCAGTAAATGTTCCATATTGTTTTTGGAGTCAGTATGTCAAAACTTAGAAAATCATTTCCGCTCGATATGTTGAGATTTATATGACCCACAGTCTTTAAATTTTATATGATAATTGGTCATTTTGAGTAGACGATCCCTATTGATTTTGGGGTCCGTGGGTCAAAGGCCAAGGTCACAATGACCTCCGTTAGCTTTTCCTTGATAACACTTTTCATGTCAAAATACTTATTTGATCATGACTTTCATGAAACTTACTCAGAAGGTCAAGTTCACAGTGACTCGATATTTTAAGATCTAATTAACAACAACAGTCTTGAAACATCATATGATGATTGGTTTTACTGAGTAGATGATCCCTACTGCTTTGGGGATCAGTGGGCCAATGTCCCATTGACCTCGAATTGCAGAAGATTTTAACAAAACCTCACAGAACAGTCCACTGAGTCATTCCAGTAGAGCGATACTGGTCCTTTTGGGTCTCTTGTATTAATATGTTGAGAACTGTTCTAGGAACTAGGACCGTCAAGCTCGATGGATAGGTTGTTCATGAACACTATATAATCCCTATCGCTTTTAAAGTGGTATTACCATTGAAATGATCCTCAAAAGTTTAAGTAAAACATTAACCAGTGACTTATGCTCTTAGAATAATAAACGTTGCAATAGTTTTAACCCAAAATAACGATCTGTATAACAGTTTCATTCACATTGAATATAGATGAAGTCTGTAAAAATAGTTTTGACTATCCTAGTCAAAAATAAAAATACCCACCCTAAATTTGAATTGTCAATAACATAAATAAAACTTATAAAATATATAAAGCATCCACTATGTTTTGAGCATCATTCTTAACTATAAACCAATGACAGTGACCTTGAAAAATATAAGTTTTAAGAGAGCCATTGGGTCAATGATCCTGATTGCCAGGAGTACGGCATAACATGTCATCAAGGGGCGTGGCATCTATATTACACAAACATCTCTTTATATGAATTTGTTTCAAAATATCTAATCAATGCCTTCTGGGCCTGTTATAAAACGATTTTGGCAATTGTTACCCAGAAAAAAAGTAAACGAACCATGTTAACAGGACTGATTTGCCAAAAGTACCTACGACTCATAAAATAATCAAGAACTGTCGTATGACAGCGAGCTCGACTTTTTTTCAGTGCTTAATTGCCAATAAAACAAAACTTTGTCAGTAAAAGAAACTCAAGGATCTGTATAAACAAGGACCACAAGTACAAGATATTAAGTCAAGAGTTATCAAACTAAATTGTTTGATATCCTTGATTACTACAACAAATGAAAACCTTGACAGAGTTACCTTCTCCCTCCTATGCTAATGGATCATGATGGTACATTTTAAAAAAGTATTCCAAATTTCAATTTGAAAGTAATGTCACAAACAGTTAAGTTAAAAAGTGGACAGGTAAGAAAAACTTAACTGAGATTCTCAGTCGCTAAAGGGCCTTAATTAAAAAAAGTCTTGACAGAGCAATATCTAAAATGGTTAAGTAAAAAAGCGGATTTTACCCATATTCAATGTATTTTCCAAGGTAAAAAAGGGGCATACTTCTGACGAAAACCTTCACAAAGTTTTGTACCCTTGTCTGAGGATGGGGCGAATGATGGCAAATACGTAAGGTAAGTTTCAAAGCAATCAACGCCGACGAAAATTTTTCTTAAACCTTGACATGGTTCAAGACAGACGATATTTCGTGTACCGTTAAGGTAAATGTATGGGCTTACAGTAAAATCTTGCTCAAAATGAATCTATGGCGCAATTGGTGAATGACCTCGATAATATCAAAGCCGTTTTCCCCGTTATTAAAGAGTGAAACTTTTGTCTCGTTCTCGTTTAAACTTTTGTAGATCATCAAGAGAGACCAGCCACTGTCTATTGGCAATGATGACCAGCTGTGCGCAGTGCGGGTGATTTTGTAACTTGAATTGTCAATGACCACCTACTTTTCAATGGTATTAATAGTTTCGGAAGAAACTCCTTTTCATGTGTGCAGATATGACCCGAACTCTTACCCTGCTGGTGATGAATGATTCTGCCTCTGCGACCTATGCTGACAAGTGATTTGCCTGCACATCCGTACAATCTGGTCATGATCCGAGTTGTTTGCTATTCGGTCAGTAAATTTTAAAACCGAGTATGTCGGGGCAATTTTATAAATGGCAGTACCCAAATCGACAAGTCCCGTGCCCTGGCGGCCATGTTCTCTAAGTTTTTTTAAGCAATTTGGCAGAGGGTCACTAAAGAAACATTTCTGTAAAACTGTTTCAAAATCAAACCTCGGGTTTCAGAGATTTTCAAAGTTTTCCATATAGCCATACATGGAAAACAAGCTTCGTCCACTGGCAGCCATGCATTTTGACGGGTCAAATATTTCGAAAAACCTAAGCAACATTTCTGTGCAATAATTTTGAAACTAAACGGTCATTTCAAGATTCCATATATGGAAACTAGCCAAGCCAAAGGACTTTGGTAGAGGGTCACCCAAAGAAACTTTCTGCAAAATTGGACATGTGGTTTCCGTCAAGATTTCTTTTTCATTTTGGTTGACTTGGCAATCATAGTTTTGCATTGATTTGATCCATATTACTTGGATAAACCTTGAAAGACCAGTGCAGTTTTTTGAAATTTGCCCAGTTGTTCAAGACATATCTTAACGGACCGACATCAAACGACCACGAACACTTCATGCGCAGGTGACGTCAGGAGTAACCAAATCCATACGACTGAAGAAAGTGCAATATTTCAAGGTCAAACACCCGTTTCGACAATATTCCCGTTATGTTCACCTAACCAACACCAGTACTTAAGACTAGAAACTTTAAAACATTAGTTAAGTTCGGCTCGAAATCATGACCCTCGATATCTGAAAAGGTCTTTTGTTTACAATTCAATTACCTTAACCACTCGACCACACATTTACCATCTATAGATACAAATACATATCAATTTGATGGTTGGTAAGCCAGTTATGATCGTTTTACACGACATATCCAATAATCGTTCCTGGGAGATACCAGTACTAGAACCATATCCTCCGCGAGAAACTGCCGACTGGTTCTGATATACATGTTTGGTAGCAGGGTTTGAATCCATGACCCTCAACGAGAGATTAGTGGTTTCAAGTCGGCAAATCTAGCCACCCGTTTACGGGGGTGTACATACACATACGGTTGCGTACCTGCATGGTCGCATTTTACGGCAAGTTTTAGGACAAATCAGGTTTTAACTGTATAAAGTACCAATTTGTAGCGCTTCTGCAAGCTGTTTTCATTGGTTTATCTTTTTTTTTCTTTTACATATATAATACAAGAAAATTCATCCATATTTTTATTTTCATGAGTATCGTTATGCCATCAATACAGAATGTCACAATGATGAAAAACAAGATCGATAGAGAGATATGAAAGTAGGTTTGCAGTTTATTATTGCACTTAGTAATTTAAGTTTTTTTCCCAGATATTTCTTTTTGACTAGTCATTAACAAAGAGTATTCAAAACAAGTTATCAAATGTTTTGTAATGACTAAAACTAGGCACATGCGTGTTATATGAACATTTATCGTAAAATCAATTCTATAAGAACATACAGTAGTTTTCTTTTCAAGTACAAAAAGTCTTCGTTAACACACTTAAGATATTTCAGATATTTTACTGCTTAGTTTGTTTTAGATTAAAGTTCAGTTAGTGTTCTTCCAAAAGATTTATGCCTCTTCGCCTTCCTCCTCCTCTTCGTCAAATTCGCCCTCCTCCTCGGCTGTAGCATCCTGGTACTGTTGGTACTCAGAGACCAAGTCATTCATGTTCGACTCCGCCTCAGTGAACTCCATCTCGTCCATACCCTCGCCAGTATACCAATGCAAGAAAGCCTTACGACGGAACATAGCCGTGAACTGCTCGGAGATTCGCTTGAACAGTTCCTGGATGGCGGTGCTGTTACCGATGAAGGTGGCGGACATCTTGAGACCACGTGGTGGAATGTCGCAGACAGCTGTCTTCACGTTGTTCGGGATCCATTCGACGAAGTAGCTGCTGTTCTTGTTTTGGACATTCAACATTTGTTCGTCTACCTCCTTCATGGACATGCGTCCTCTGAAAATGGCCGCAACAGTGAGGTAACGTCCGTGACGTGGGTCACAGGCCGCCATCATGTTCTTGGCGTCGAACATCTGTTGGGTGAGTTCAGGGACCGTAAGAGCCCTGTACTGTTGGCTACCCCGTGATGTGAGAGGAGCAAAACCTGGCATGAAGAAGTGGAGACGTGGGAAGGGAACCATGTTTACAGCAAGTTTACGGAGATCGGCGTTAAGCTGGCCTGGGAAACGGAGGCATGTAGTCACGCCAGACATGGTAGCTGACACCAGATGGTTCAAATCTCCGTATGTTGGTGTGGTCAGTTTGAGGGTTCTGAAGCAGATGTCATAGAGAGCCTCGTTGTCAATACAGTATGTCTCGTCTGTGTTCTCAACAAGCTGATGGACTGACAAGGTAGCGTTGTATGGCTCGACAACAGTGTCTGATACCTAGAAAATATTAAACCCCACTCAATTTAACTTTCTGCTAAATCAAATCATAATAACATACATTATACTGGTATTGGATAAGACAAAGTACTAATTCCATATTACGTTTATAATGGAACATCTCAATCTGCATCTAAAGTTTATCTTTCTACTTCAACAAGTATAGCATGTACATATATCTTATTTATCATTTTATATACGTGTATCATACTTCAGTTTTATCTGAAAACTTCAACTTTTAAAGTTTAATAAATTTGAAAAATGTTTATCATTTGTTTGTTCAAAACGTTTATGACAGCTGTTAAAAGGATTTAAAATCGATTTAAACGACGATTTTATTCAAGAGGGGATTAAAGTTGCTCATTTGCATAATAAAATGATATGCTTAAATTCTATAGATGAATTGAATGTAAATATGTTTTTGCATGAAATACAAACCTTAGGTGATGGTACAACGGAGAAAGTGTTCATGATTCTGTCTGGGTACTCCTCACGGATCTTGCTGATGAGTAATGTTCCCATTCCAGACCCAGTACCTCCACCAAGAGAGTGTGTAAGTTGAAATCCCTGAAGGCAATCACAACTTTCGGATTCTTTGCGTACCACATCTAACACGGAGTCGACGAGCTCAGCTCCCTCTGTATAGTGACCTTTGGCCCAGTTGTTTCCGGCCCCGCTCTGGCCAAACACGAAGTTGTCCGGTCTGAAGATCTGGCCAAAAGGTCCGGACCTCACAGAGTCCATGGTACCCGGCTCCAGATCAACGAGCACAGCTCGTGGTACATACTTTCCACCTGAAATTAGAATATGAACACAAACTGTTCAACAACTGAATAGAAGAAAAATTTCATATTGTGAAAATCGTGCCTCTGTCCAGCGAGGCTTGACTAATAAATATTTCGAATTAAAGATTTTCTCTGTTAAAGTGTGCCTTTAATTAGGTATATTGAACTGCCGGTTGCAGACTGAAGCTATAAATGTAGTAAAATGTACAGCGCAGGACACGGAAACAAATGTCACTGACGTGTGCAAAATATCTGAAGGAACTTATTAGGTCTGATAAAAGTAGGCGTAAAGTAAAACAGATAGGAGCAACCCTATAAAACATATGTAAACTGACTGATGGTTTAAAGTTTTAAACTAAGTCTATTTTTCGATCAGAAACGTCATTTTGGACTGGTACTGTTTTGTTGGTATATCACACATGCCCCTGAGCACCACGTATTAGTTATCCACTTGAATCGCGGCATTCTATCATCCCCGATCTCTTTGTATAGCTGATATTTGTATTGATTTTGAGATGGCTAATGTGTTTTATATTTCTTTATGGTCCCATCCACTTCAAACAATTTAAGCCGTAATTTTCACCACATCTAAAATTAGCAAATCGGAAAGCATTTAACAACTGCACAAAGAGATGCAACAAAAAGGGGCCACTTCAAGTAGAAGACTGCTTTTTACAGGTGTGTTCAATATAAACAATGGTAAACTGGGATATATCAGTATTGTATGTTGAAGACGGGTAGCAGGTTAACCGAGGGGACCTCTAACACATGTTCAACTGTATTATCATTTAGCGACAACGTCTTAACATCTACAAAATTATCTTCGATCCTAGAACTTAATTTTTGAAGGTAACATACTAAGAGTTCAAAAAACATTATACAACTTATTTCAAGTATGGCCATTCAATTAAAATGAATTCTTTATACCCATTCAATTCAACACCAGTTATATTCAAGAACCTACGAGCCTTCGACTATTGTTTGCAATGTTTAAAAAAAATGATTAAAAGCAAAAGTCATCAAGACAAAATGTTTCAAAGTGTGAGTTCCTTAAATCTACCTTGATATACTAGCCGAATATAGAATGTAATTCATGCAACGTGCAAGACCTTTCAGTTATATTAAGTTTTTGAATTCAACACAACACATGCATACTCTGATGGCATATTTTCTTGTCAAGATCAACTAAATAACAGATACTGACAAGAACATACAACGGTACCGTAATGCAGTACAGCTGCGATACAACACGTGCTCGTCTGCTGTCAACGATTTATTTTCCGGAACAAAAATTAGTACAAACTATTTCTCTACGTAAAAAAATGTCTAATGCATTTTGGCATCTGTTGTTATTTATATCTGTCTCGAATGGTACAATAGAATAGTCATAGAATGTCCCCCATAACAATAGTGCTAGTTACGAACCATTCAACTTTAGGGCAGAGAAAATTGTGAACGTCAATTTACCTCACATATTTATACATGTATATGAATTCACTCGGGGTTGCTAGATTTTCAAAATACAATTTAGTGTACATGTTCTATAAGACCACACCATGATGCATAGCACCCAGTAATAACTTAAGAGTAACAGCTAAAATGAAAGAACGGATTTTTCACATGTACAGCTAGACTTCCAAGCTGTCGACCAAATGAATCTTTATTTCTAGCCTAAACAAAATAATGGCTAAACCAGGCCTGCTTCGCCCTTGTTAAGGACTCTACAGTTTTTTGTTCATGGTCTGGCGCCCATTTCGCCAGTATTTCAGTAACTAACAGAAATCATCGTTCCCGGCAAGCATCAGTTCTATGCCTTCTCGCATAGAATAAGATCGATAGCTGCAGTTGAACATTTTCTCTACAACACCAGACTATTGGTTTCAAAAACCGATAAATACAAACTTATAATTAGGTGCGAGCGAATTCAGATATATAGACTCGCAGACAAAATATTAGAATATCTGCCAGATAATTAGACCAAGTACGTTGCGAACAGAACAGAAGGCCGCACACGCGAACCACGCCAACGGATAGAATTTTGATCATGTAGTTTTAACATTTCAAGATTTCAGCCTATTTACGCTTCAATAGACAACAGATTCCGACAGACGAAGGATATTCAACTATTTCGAAAACTTGACAACTAATGTCGAAACCGCATATTTGCCTTACGTTCTAACATGCTGTTAACAAAAGAATCTGAGGTAATAATGTTGCATCTTCTTTCACAAGATCAAGAAAATGGATTAAAGGTACGCGACAGCTTGCAGACGATTGTTGTGAGTCATAAATAATTTTACTCCAGTGTACTCTATGATTCAGGCATCGTACGTAGATGTACTAGGTATATTGATCCATCATCAAACTAGACACAGAAACGTTCTTAAATAAACGCGGCTATTTACCGACGGATACTCTCTTAGACACGACATCCTGGTAACCATTGATACCCGATTCCAAGCTTCCAATCCCCCTTTACACAGGAAAAGCTAAGAGTCTAAGACTTTATTTGCTCGTCTGCTTCATGTTCTAAGAATAATTTACTAGACAGATATGCACGGACACGCGATATTCTGCTAAAAGAGGTCGAGTGTGAAATAATACTCGACAATGTCGTCTTTATTTAGTCTGAGCATCTGTCCTCTAACCGTCGATACTTGTACGCACCCTTACAGGATGGGTGAAGATATATCGGTTGTTCAGTTCTAAGTATATTACTTGAAATTTTAATAATAGTCTCTATATTTATTACTGATGCCCCCACTCCCTCCCCCAACCGACGTCAAACTGTCATGACTATATACACCCTCCCCAATCGTACTATCTACTCGCTCATGGAAGTTGGATATATTAACTGTAGTACAGAATAAACAAGACCTAATTGCTATCAAATTCTCACGAGACACGTGCATAGAATTACGTCTGTGTATTATTAGGAATGAGTGAACTGTTCAGACCATGGACAAAATCGTAAGAGTTTATCGTCATTTATCGTTTTCATTTGTATGAAACATAGACGTGTGTGTACTCCGATAACTTGCTGATCATGCGCTGTTACCGGAAAACAAACGTGTAAGATTTTGTTGTTGTATAACGGGTCACTGAAATTCGATTTACAATACTAAATTATTCATTGCTCAAGTACCTAGAACAAACGACCAGTATCCAGGGAGTAACCGCTCGTGCAACATCAAACCAGACTTTATAAACAATTCATTGTTCTCAATACATGGGCTTGCGTAGGTACAAAACAATGATTAAACTTAAATATTTAATTTCAAATTCTTGAAATTGATAGGTAGGAAAGGGAATCGATTAAGAGAAATCTACATTTGCATGTCAAACGAACACGTATCCATTTCTCATAAAAAGTTTTGTCAAAGGATTTTCTTGAAGTGTTCACCTGCAAGATTCATCACCATGACAATGACCGTGTGTTAATGCGAAAGCTTCACTGTGTGAAATATGTGCGGTTCCGCTCATTTCGAAATTAACCACTAAACCTCGGAAGCAATTGTTGCCATAGGAGACAAAATATCAATAATCGAACCAAAGGGATCTAGAACTGTTGTCTGGCACTGGTTACCTTCATTTTTTCACACGAAAAGCTTTTTTAATAATGAAACATGCAAGAACATATCCGCATTCGGGGCTAAGGAAATCAATAAATTTATACATGCAACAGTAATTTGTATAGGCCATGTGTGTAGCGTAGAGAAATATAGAATTGTGTAACTGCTGCACTTTTTCCTCGTACGAATTACATGTTTTGTTATTTTGCCTATAAAAAAGACAATATGCAGGAGCGAAATTAGTCATGTTATATTAAAACCTTCAAAAGCAAATTATAATAAAACACAAAAGAAAGAAAGACACAAGGCGAAAAGATGCTGAAAAGGTCATGGGGAAATCGAGGTACAAACTGGGGTCGGAAAGGGCAAGAGAGGTGAAAGCACCTGTCGGTCAAACTTTAAGCAAAGAAAGCAAATTGAGAGCTAAATCAAACTAACTAACCAGTTGCTTCGTTATAGTAAACGTTGATTCTTTCAAGTTGCAGGTCGGAGTCCCCGTGGTAGGTACCAGTGGGATCAATACCATGCTCGTCTGAGATGACCTCCCAGAACTAATAAAACAAAAAACAATTCATATTGATACAATGACAATCATGCGTTACCTGTCGCATCACAATAATAAACGTTGATTCGTTCAAGTTGGAGGTCCGAATCTCCGTGGTATGTACCGGTTGGGTCAATACCGTGCTCGTCCGAGATCACCTCCCAAAACTGAAACAAACAGAAATGTAATTACTAAGTGATGCGTTTGTTTTCTTCTTCCGATGCAGTTGGCTTGGTTTGCTGTGGTGTATTCCTGTAAATCACTCAAAGACGCACATTAAATGACATCACATCTAAAAATAAGACATGACAAAAGAGTGTAGAATTACTCATTTAGTTTCACTATTTATACCAATGACTTGTACCAGCTTTGACCCTGAACACGAATAGCGTGTTTTGTATACCGTAAAACTTCTAATAAAAAATCAGAAAAAAGTATAGGTCACACACAAAAACCGGGTTGTTTGCAAAGTTGATCATTACTTTACCGTCAGTTTTGTCGGAAAACAATTAGCCTATGGTATTTGATATTACATAAATAAACAGCTGGATTGTTGTGTTTTAAAGGTGAGTAAAGTGTGGTATGACACATCATCTACATGTAGGCCTAAGTACACACGTTTGTATGATTGTTGTTTTGAAAGTACCGTGGTTTAAATCGTACCGACATGTTTGATTTAAAGTATTTATAAATTAAACCGCTTGAGATCAGTTACCGTATACATTTTATGCATAAAATGAATAAAAATTCGTTGAATTCCTATCGTCATACAAGCTTTCACCACCATCATCATATTTGGTTTATGGCCAAGTAAACATACTAAATTAAACACAAACAAGCTACATGCCACGTTTAATAGTATGTGCATTGTATGAAGTACGAAACTGCGAGTTAAACTTTTGTATGAAAATATAACGACATATTCCTGACATATCACATACCGGAACCGTGTATCTGTGTACTGCGAACAACTCGAGTTTTCTATATTTTGGGGTTGAACCCTGCAACACCAACTACCTGGTATGCAATTTCGCTTAATGAAAACACTTGAACTCTGTCGATGAATGATTTCCGACACAATACAGAACCCTGTATAACGTTACTTGCGATAGTAACAGGGATATAACATACGATACAAAGTTTAAGAGTCGGTATGTCACATAACAACACAGTAAACAGGTAAACATAACCTATGTATAAATCTTTTGACTACTATGCTATCTAATAAATCTTGGATGAATTGATCCAAAATAATGAAAGTCAAAAAGAAAAAAATCAATCACTGAATATTGTTTGGATACACACAATATTTACGTGGCTGTACAGTGTCGGGGTACAAAGAGGGATCCATGGCCCACATCGCATGCTTGTGCATATTAAATCAGTTCATTATTAATATGGTTCTATTGGTAGAGTGGGTAAAGACCCTCTCACTGACTGAGGGTCATAGGTTCGCGCCCCGATATCGACCATGCTTCTTTGAGAAATTAGCTGTTTCTTACGGCGGATACGGGTGGTCCTTTATGTAACTGGCTGCTTGTATATGACTGAAACAAGGGACACAACGAAAAATTCTTGTACAGACGGTTCATTAACTTTTCTGGCCCTCTGTCGTAGCAGCCAAAAACATAACAAGAGAATTTTTAATACGTACTGTACCACGAAACAGAAACTATCTTGTTTTTGGCGGCGACGGCAAGGGGCCAGAACGATTATGTTTAATGAACTTTCTGTCCTTTGTCTAGTTTTGGACGAAACTCTTTAACAAACATTTTCCCTAAACACTTATGCACAGGGAAACAGATATAGGATTTTACTAGAGTATTATTTTCCGCAATGTCGGGAAGATTCTCTAATCTCAGCCACATCATTGATCACAAAATTGCGCTACATAGATTACTATACAATGGATACAATGAATCGATTGCCGCCATTTTCATTTCCGAGGATTCAGACTAAAAACGCCCTGTATGTGTAGCAAACAGACCCTGGCGAATTAAAAACCCACGTTTCTGAAAAACAAATCGTGTCACAATGCAGTGTAACACCTGGCTAGCGTCAGGGTGGAAACCAGCTGCTTCTGTTCTGAAACCGCCGCATCATTCCAGGTGCCAAGCCCATGCCGCCTAAAATATTTTAGCCGTTTTTCTACAATACAACACGTCACGCCTTCTAAATTACAACATTAAAATTGCACATAGATAAGGAATAAACTAACTCACCTTGGCCCCAATTTGGTTTCCGCACTGGCCTGCTTGAAGATGTACAATTTCCCTCATTTTGTCTGAATGTAACTGATCGCACGCCTTTGCTAGTTTCAAATGCTTGTCGAAAAGACTTCAGCCGTTGCGATGAGTAATCCACCTCACTTGAATATAAATTACCTGTAGCCGCTCGCCTATTGGCTGCATCCTTTTCATAACGAGCTGGTACCGAACTTCGTCAGTATTAATAATCACAACTCTCGGAAAGGCCGGGAACCTCGAGTTTAATAGCGCGAAACGTTGTTACCATAGTTATTCTGTGTTGAGTGCGTGAAAGGATTGCCCGGTGTGTTTAAATCTAGGCAACGGTAAACAAACAAAATGAATTATTAAATTACGTGTAAGGGTAACCAGTTCTCGTTAAAACTTTGTACAAAACAAGATCATATAGTTAGTAGACAAACACTGAACGACATGTGTTTATTTTTTAATATTTCAAGATCAAGCAATCCTCTAAACTGGGTTAAATCAAATGGTATAATACCTTAACATTAAGTACTTGTATATACTTTGACAGCGGACATATATACTCGTGTTATTTTGCATCTAAAAAACTGGGGTTTTATAACATACAGTAAAGTATCTCCCAGTATATCAAGCGTTTCAAATTCTTTGCCCAGGTTCACGAGGTTACTCATGACTTGAATTGAAAAGAAACTAGGGAGATGAACAATGGATGAGAAACTGCTGTGCTCTTTTGTAACTGGTATATTTAAATAAGAAATATATCACTTTAATAACCTCACACGATTTAAAATTCATCATATTCACCAATGCAGGTTTCAGACGAGTACGGTCATGATTTGCACTGTTATTTCAGTCAGTATAAGTCTCATTGAATCATAAACTCTTGCCGGAGTCAATCTACCCATGTAACCTTGGCAAACCCTAGACTCGCATCATTCGTTAGAGTCATTACCTCCTGTCTTTTCTGGACACTTTACATCTTCACAATTTCTCTGCCTATTGACTCTAACTTTTAAAAGTCTAGGCAAGCCCCAAAAAGTGTGAAAAAACGTACATTTGTGCAGTCTGATCATGAGTCGCAATCAGTAAATTTTAAGCGGTCACCCAATTAAACATTTAAATCGCCCCCCCCCCCCGGGCGGTGTAAGATGGTCAATTATTTTGCTTGATTTTTTTTTATCTCATTGCAATTGTATTGCATGTATATTATGTGGTAATCGGGTTTTCTATGAATTAACGCACACTAATAAAGAGCGGTACCACTTAATGGGCTATAAAACGACCCTAAAATCTCCCTAGGCACGATGTTAATTTATCCTTTCAGTTCTAAAACTTTCAGATTTCAGCAACATTGACAATGATGCATCGTTGACGCTTCTTATGACTACATATATGGAGACATAATCATGTTATTTTTCTGTCCATCACATTTCTTTTTGTCTTCGCAAAGCCACCAGATTTAGCTTTAGCACACTCAAAAACTTTGGCGTTTGTCATTGGGTAGTATGTTTTTTGTTGTTGTTTGGTATGGAAGAACATCGTTTTGAAATTATGTGATGTACATTTACATATAAGTGTATTGGTATTTTAGGTGTATGCAATATTTCAGGGTACTTTTAAAATCTTATACTTATATGAATTGTACACTTCACACACATGAAATAACCAACGACATAAACATATGTCCATATTTCTATACAGACCACGCACGTACACACACTCCATATTTCTTCCTGACGAAGTCTCCTGAAAATCAGATCCAATTTTAGACGTACTGTTTAAGGATTTCCATAATCGGACGGATGGTGACTCGAATTTCAATAAACTGAACATTTATGTATACAGTCAAGCCTGTGAACAAAGACCCCCGTTGGGAAGCTACAAATGTGGTCTTTATTTGCAGATGATCTTTATTCGCAGGTGTTAATACAATATACTAATAGTGAACTGTGATCTCCCTGTTGGTCTTTATTCGCCAGGTGGTCTTTATTCGAAGGTGGTCTTTAACACAGGTTTCACTGTTTTGATAGTGACAAACTTTCCTATATTTGAAAAAGTTTCCATTGACCAAAATGACTATAAAAGTTGACCTAATGACAAACTCAGCTAGTCTTAAACATGTTAATATCTTAGCCTGATCACCGGGCCCTGAAATATCTCTTTTTACCAATCAATATCTCACTGTTTTGATCTAGAGCCAGTCTACTATCCAGTGCTGACTAATAAACACTAGTTAATTAATTATTACCAAATCAATGCAGTTAGTCCGAGTCAATGACTATGCTAGTTATCTCTTTCACATACATGTATATGTAAATACTTCTGTTAACTGTTCCCTAAATGTTTCAACGAACCTGGGAGGGGTGAAATGCAGGGAAATTTGGTACAGCCAATATGACAATCATATACTATTGTCTAATACTGTAATACTTGTGTATTGTACTGTTTTTGTTTGTGAATGCTGTTGTTAAGTACATTACCCGGCTGTGGCCAAGTGGTAAGATGTTCGATCAGTTCTTTTATGTAACTTTTGAATAAAGACAGTAATAAGTTCGAACCCAGACAATATCATTTCACTTTTAAAGTTAGTAAGAACTATATTGCATCAAGAATATGCTCTGTTTGTACAGGTCTGTTGCTCTAACACTGAAAGGTTGCAACCAAGGTAACAGGCGTATGAACATTGTAAAACTTAAATTTCTGTTCATCCATATGATACAAGTCTTAAATGGCAAAGTGAAACCGTGATTCCATCACTCGCCAGGGCTAGTTGTTGAAGAAGTGTAACTCCCATTTCAATCATATTTTGGTCATTATTGTAGGCCGGCAATTATTGCATTATTGCAGTACTAGATCTCTATCATCCAGACACTGCTTTTCTCACATGGTCGATAGCATGGCTCGAACCAATGACCCTCTATCAACAAGTGGATATGCCGCGGAGGCAGACCCACCAGAGCTACATGTAAACTGCTACAATTAATCAACAGTTGAAGTTTGTTTCTGATAGTATCACAAAGAAGGGGAGCGGTGGTGTAGAGGTTAAGGTGTCGGCCGCTCATCCCAGAGATTGTGGGTTCGAGCCCCACTGGGGTCACGACCGTACCTCCTCATATGACACCAGTACTGGTTTTTCCAGGAAGCAGACTCGAGAGTGACTCGATAAGCTACAAGCTTTCTTCACAATCGAGCTAAAATAAATTAGTACAAACTACAAACTAAAACTAAATGTCTCTCAAAACGAGAGACAATCATTTTGTTGTGTCGTCAGTTGTTCATTGTGGTCTTAACTGAAAATTTACTGACTAAACAGTGAAAAGAACAAACCATGTCAGGCATCAGACTGCACATAAACAAGAACTAATCATGATCTACACTGGTTTTATATGCAGAGTCAGTAAGAATTAAACACTTATCACTTCAAGTTGCTATACAGTAAGAACAAAAGCCCTCTTCCAAAGGCACACTTTATCTGCATTATTTATCACACTTTGTGAATATAGTTGTAAATTATTCATAATGCCCTTTCACAGACATACACTATTGATATGGTTCACAATAATTCTCCGACAATGCATTCCCAATACAGACTTCCAATCTGCCAAATTCCAAAAGATAATCGATTTTACATTTACCAATCTGTGAAACTCGTATTGACAGAATCCCATTCATCTATATTTTCATCAAAAGAAATATTGGATTAGAGAAATGTTTAATTCTGTCTAATCTCATGATCCTGGTCATAGTTAAAAGCGCAATCTAATGAAACTGTGATGCTATACACTACCGTTTTAAAAAAGTGTTTTAATATGCCAACAATTAGAAAATGCATGCATTATAAAGAGAGTCATTACGACATTTTATTGTCACAGCCATGAGATCCACTGTAGCTGCTGAATCCTTGAACCTAACATGGATGTCATATTCTTATAAACTTATTTAATAATGATACATGGTATCAAGTCACTTGATAAATCACATTCTTAATTTTATCAGATTTCAAAAAATATTTTCATTTCATAAATAGAACTGTCTTCCTTGGTCTGGTTGCTTTGGCATACATCTTACACGTGGTATGTAAGGTTTGAATCCCAGTTAGGATGTGCCCCCAGCTAGTTGAGGAAGATAAGAGTTTATCTAGATGCCTGGTAGCTTGTAATTAAAGGACCGGATTTAGAGGGTAAATGCGGACAGAGAGAAAATATCTCTGGCCTTTAAAACGGAGGGGGGTGGGGGGGAGGGGGTGGGGAAGGTAGGCACTATAACAAACACAAACAACCACATCTTAGAAATGAAACAGCCACTTTCCCAACAAGCCAGGAAGTTTTAAACCAGAACACTAGTAAACAATGTTGCCTGAAGTATGAATTTTCAAATAAACAGCAAACATGTTCTGTTTGTGCAGATGAAAACTTAACCAGCTTTAAATCATTTGTATGAAAATTGTAATAGTAGACAAGCAAAATAAACTAGACATATCACTTAATGCGACGGATACCCCCACAAGACTGCTTTGTCAACTGAAGAAGTTGTAAGTGACAGTACACACCGTATAAAAATCTAAAATAGAGTTATGGTTCTGGGCAATTTCTCTGTTACGAGTCAAGATAGAGTTATGCATCTTGTACGCAGCACTTTCTCTCATTGCGCTTGACCACTGTACGATGTTGTACTGAATTCCAACCAGCAGTTTTCAAGTTATTCTTCAAACAAGAAACATGCAATGGACTGACCAACCACCATAATTATATCCCCCAAACTTATCTTGCAAGGGTATACAAATAATAAAGAGACGTTATTTAATCATAGGCCCAGATAAAGTAATGCATCTTGAACATTGAAATTCCTTTCAATAACCTCTTTCATTATGCTAAATACCAAATAAATTTCTTGAAAGGTTTCAAGCCGTATACTCTGAAAGCAAGATTTTACATTATAAAAGGATACAATTTAAAATTTGAAGGTTATACACTGCACTTCCTCTTATCAAGTGTCACATCTAGATATTGTGTTTCAGGAAGTAAAATAATTCAAAAAGTCACTGAACTTCCTTCTAATGGCCTCCATCATATCAGCTCAATCCCTTACATACTTCCCGAGTTCCCTCCAGACATGTATATCATATAGAGGGAGATTATAAAAAAATATTGTACACTACTTATGGTTCTTTGTTCCTGCACCCCTCTCAGTGGCCTCTTTTATTTTGTGCTGTATTAAATTGATCCAATTCATACTTTTGAGTTATGCTCAGGGTAAGTATTTTACATAAAGGAGGCTAATTAAAAATTTGGGAAAGTTGGAGTTTCAGCTGTGTCTTTGCAATTTCTCTCAATGACCTCTTTACAATGTATGAAGTATCAAATTCCTTTAATACTTTTGGAGTTTAGCCCCAATCAAGAAATATTTTGAATGGACAGACTAATGGACAGACAGAGCTGTTAGTATATGATTCAACCTCCGAGGAGTATAAAAACATGTCTTGATTCTGCATTGAGGGATATTTCTTTTAACTTTTAAAACAGTACTACCACCAAAGGAATATCAAAGTTGGAATTGTTAACATCCATTCAGAAATGTCAGCAGTATGTCACCAATGAAAATAGAAAATATCTGATTCCAACCATTCAATGGTCACAACAGCTCATACCGAGGTTAGACTAGGCCACGTATTACAAATTAGGTCCCATACTTGTCCTGCTAGGCGGGCCCAGGTTGCCAAATGGTAGCAACTGTACGGTTTGTTTGTGCCTCGCTGTTTCACTTCTAAAAAAGACGGGCTTCTGATGACAAAGTTTCTCTTTACAAACTATGTAACATTTTAATTCAAAAATGTCATTTAATTACTGGCACTAAAAACCATAGAAGGAAAGCAAGATTTGTTCCTATCTTATATCCAATGTACAAGTATTTGTTGCTGTCTTAAAGAGGCCACCATTGTTGTTATAACTTTACACAAACATCTTTTCCTATTAAAGAAACATCCAGACTCCAAGCTGTATCTTACATTTCACATTTCAACTGTTTGTGTTTTCTACACTTCTTTTCAAACTTCCCAAATCCTTTCTTCCACGGCCCATCATATATGATGCCTGAAACCCATACTACATGTACATGTATATCTAAATCAGTCATAACCATATGCCCACTCAAAAAACTTGCACTGTTTGTTCTTTGGCATCTTGCAAGCAAAGAACTTTCTTCCATTGTTAGGTCCTATTTTCAGTACAGTTCTTATTGTGCATGGTTTTCCATGGTCTGGACACAATGGAAATTTCTCATCAGCCCACTGGAAAAGAAAAGACAAAAAATATTTTTGTATTATGTGATAAAATACTTCAGTGCATCTTCATTAAATATTGGATCGAAGACCATTATACAAAGTAAATCACATCAGTATCTATTCTAAAATGTGCAAGTGCAGTATTCACCTTTTTTTCAAAGATCGCACAAACATGTGCATGAAAATCCCACATACAAATCACTTATTTCAAGTACTGTCAAATTTCATGGTGTAATATTTGTTTACAAGAACACCGGTAAGAAAAACGAAATGGAGGCAAGTCAAAGAGACTTGATACTATTTTTGTTCAAAAGGTAAAGGGAGGCCACTCTTATTTATATCTCTAATATAATTTCATTCAAATAAATACATGCAGACAGCAGTTAAACTAATATGAAAGAATGTGTAGACAGCAAGCCAAGAGCATAAATCAGCAAAAGGTATGGAGAAACTGAAATAAACTCAGGTGTGGGGGCGGGGTAGAGGCAAGCAAATACATCAAATATACACAGAAACAGCCACAAACTCATAAATAATAGGACATACCTGGCAATAAGCACTACAATATCAAAACTTACTCAAAGAAACACAGAGGAATAACACAAGACATAAGGTTGAAAAAATTATTTATCAAATGTTACATTGCAACAGTAAAATTCTGAACAAAATTTACCTCAAAGAAGTTGCAAGATCTTACTGGGCATGAAAAGAACCATCTACCAAGATTATTTCCCGTTTTTCTCACTTCTTTCATGTTACATTTTCTCTTGTGTGTTTTACAGAAAGGAATCTTTTCACTGCTACTCATCTGAGCCATAGCCTGTGATTGGCTGTTATTGACTGATTTACAATTTCTTGGTGGATCTGATTGGCTCAATTTTTGACTGGCACCATTTCCAATTTGAGTCAAAGGCTGTGACTTAAGATTACTCTGTGAATTTGATTGTCTCAAATTTTGAGAAATCCCTCTGCCAGAATGACTTGTTGATTTTAATGGAGGTGTTTTCAATTGAGTATTTGCTGCTGCAGCAGATGTATTTATCTTATGTTCTCTGATTGTATCAATCTTTCTATTTTTAGACACCTGATCAGTCTCTAGGTTAGCAGACGACAGCCTTTTTCTTCTATTTACCAGGCGATTACATTCATCGCAGCCATCGACTACACGACCGCCTGCTGTCAGAGAGTCAGTATCAGAAGATGTAGCTTTATCTCTTGGTATAAGGCACATGTTACAGCTAGAGGAGGTAGGTTTGTTGATAAAGGTGCAGGAATCGCATGACCAATCTATTTGCCCAGTTGTCTTGGTATTATCTCCAGATTGCACCCATCCCAGAAGACTGCCTTTCATGGGTAACTTTCTACAATGGAAATGGTCAATGTCAACATTTCTCTGTATTAATTTCCCCCCAAAAAATCTCTCAACGGGAGATTGATGTATTATAGATCCTTATGCTTATTAATGTAATGAAAAACAAATATAACCCGAATATTGAATACAGATTAACTTGAGAAATACATGTAGATGATTAAGTGTTTACTACGTTTTTTTCATGAATTCAATTTGTTGATTTACTAACCTTTGTTTATTTTTCAAGTCATTTGTTTGACAGGTCTCGCAGAAATAGGTCATCCGCTCATTGTCCACTCCTAGTCGACAGATGGTCACCTTACCCTCACACTGCTTACACTTTCTTTTACCATATATCTTGTAGTGTACATGCAAAGGCTTGCCATCTCGACGACACTGAAATATTTCATACACATGTTATAATTATGGCATTATAATACTTTTCTCCTTTTGGATTTAACCACAGTTTGAATGGTATTTCAGTAATGTACATGCAAGTAGTTTACATGCTCAGTGTTTTGGGAAGGGTCATCAATAGACTGTATGCAATTCTCAATAAAACATGCAAACTTAATCACATGACAAGTAAGGTCAGTAATGATCTCTATCACCTAAAGCCTATCACTTTCACTACCAGTGAATAGTTCAAAGAAAAAATTCAAGTACTTTTCAAGGACTTTTTTCTAATATTCAAGGACTTAAATGATGCGCAAATCTGACTTCATGTCGCGATACATAGTCTAATGTTGCCTAAATCATATTTGGAACACAATGTAATAATTATGTATCTTGGTTATTCAAATTAATATCAAGCAAAATACGTGTTGATAATCACAATATTTACTTGTTCTTCAAATCTTGATATTTTGTCATGAAGAACAACTGTATTGACTCATTGGAACATTTATAATTTTGTCAAATTTTGTTTATAAAAGCTATTCTTCTCGTTAATGACCCTTCAACGCACTTTCGCCCATAATGCGCTATGTCTATAAGTTTATCCAACACAACGCAAGTACACTTGTGTTTGTTCCCTTAAAATCCTTTATTCATGCTTTATAACTATCATTCGTGAGCCATGTCACTGAGAAAATGCACTTATTTCGGCTCATTTTCACAAATTTTCCTTGACCATGACTTTTGGGAAATCACTCCGGCAGCAAGTGTGTCTAAATGAATCCGATACATAGTTGATACATCACACGTCAGCAGGTTTGGACTGATACAGATACAGACTGTTTTCTCGTCATTTTAAGGCGTGATACTATTATTTTAGACGTTTTTTACGCGGGACATACCAATTCAATGACTTTTTAATGAAATTCACTAGTTTCATTTTCAAATTCAAGTACTTTTCAAGGACTTTTTCCAGCACAGAATTCAAGTACTTTTCAAGGTCTGTGCGAACCATGGCAACCTTACCTACTTACAGAGGCTTGCATCAAACTAAATTTACATATTGCAGCAAAATACACAAGACCATATCCTTTTCATTCAACAAACCTGCCCAGTGTTGATGCAAAATGTATTTGAGTTTGTTCAATTTAAAACTATTTCCTTAAGGATATCATAATTATTACCAGTATGACCACACCAAACTCACAAACTGATGATACAAACAAAAGCTGTTCCTCGTAAGTGATGAATGCCCCCAAAGAGGTGACTCATTCTGTGACCGAGACCTTCAAGTTATGGACCTGGTACTTTCACATGAAACTGTATCTCCATGTGCTGTACATTTAATTTTGTTCTGATTCATTTAAAAATCGTTCAATGTAAATTAGAATCACAATCCAGACATGATCATGTCCATATACATGTACAGTCGACTCTCGTTATCTTGACTTCGGTTATCTCGATTTTTCGATATCTCGACTGGATTTTCTCGGTCCCGATTTTTTCCCTTCTTATTCTATATAAATCAACTACGGATATCTCGATTTGTTTATCTCGATTTTTTCGTTATCTCGACTAAATTTTTGATCCCCAACTATATAATTTCCTCTATTTTGACATCTGATATCTCGATTTGACATGTATCACCTGCCAAACAAGGTGCGAAAAGCTGCACGCGATTGTATTCACTCAATTGTCGTCTGCTGTCAGAGGTGCGAAAAACACCCCAACGCCGCTTATTCACTCAGTGATTCGGTTAACAACCCGAAATTAATTAATTGTTTGTTTGCGGCGTAAGCTGTATAATATGCGGAATGGGTAATTTGTATTGAATTGTGTCAAATCTGAGTAAATTTATTTGCATTTTTAAACGGCAAGAAATGAAGATTCTGTCAATTATAAATCGTGTCTTCAATACGGACACATTAGACAGATTACATCTCGATATTGAAAAAAAGGAAGAGTCATGTCGGAGGGCGAAAGTCATGAACTTGTCCGAGGCAAACGTCTTTCTATCAACAATGATCTTCCCTACCCCCCGCCCCCCCACCCCCTATCCAGCATATTTTATCCAACTTCGGTTATCTCGATTTTTCGTTATCTCGACTTATTTTTTTAGGTCCCAAAAAAATCGAGATGAGAGTCGACTGTATACAGGTTTCTACACTGTCTGACCAGGTGACCTTGACCTTCCAGTATGTGACATGTCAGCTCCATGTGCTCAACAGTTGTGCAATGTAATTTTAAAATCCTTCTAGGCTTGACAGAGTTACCATGTAAACAGCAGGCCATAACCTTTACACTCAAGTGACCTTTGACCTTTGATGTTGGGTTGTGGTTGCTGTGAGTAACACGTAATCTTGATGTGCTGAACATTTCTGCCAGGTTATTTTAAAATCCATCAACGTATGACAAAGTTACAATCCTGACAGGAATGTGTGCATATATACAGGATTTACTTTCCTTTAAACTTTAAGTGTAACCTTGACCTTCGAAGTAGAGATGTGTTAAACATGCTACACATCATTTTAATGTGCTTAACATCTTTGTCAAGTGATTTTAAATTCCTTAAATGCATGACAAATTAACAGTCTGGCACAAATCTGTGCTTACATACAGGTTTCAATTACCTTTAAGCTCTAAGTGTGACCTTGGGTCATGGGTCTTGCATGCGACATGTCATCTTGATGAGCTGAACATTTGTGCCAAATTATTTCTTAAAATCCTTCAATGCATGATAAAGTTACAGTGCAGACAAAAAAATTTAACAACGGGTACACAGATGGACGTTACCACATTTTGATACTAACCATTTGTCCCCCTTGTTCTTTTTAGCCACTTAAAGTAGCCACATAAAAGCATTACGGAATGAATGACATAAAAGTAAATGTACTGTTGTCTATCGTCTGTATAGCCACCCAAGTACCAGAGCCAAAGTACAGACAGACGGACACTCTTAACATATGGATACTTATGTGGCTATTCTATTGTTCTTTTTGCCACGTAAGAGCAATACACACATAAGAGCTTATGGAATTTATAACACCAAAGTGTATTTACTGATACCTATTGTTGTCATAGCCACTTAACCCCCTCTTTTTGAGCTTGGACGGACAGCATAATAATATTCAATTTTTACAAACACAGTGCAAATTCAATGAAAATTCCTGACTTTTTATCATCATCATCACCATCATCATCATTGTCAATGTATTATAAAACACTGAGCAACATTTTATAGTGCATTGATTATTGTAGAAGAGAAGGTCTTTGATTCATTTCAGAATATATCAAATTTTGCCCTGAATTATTTGGACTTACTTGATAGAAAATGTTTGTGAAGTCTCGAGTCATCTTCATAAGATGTGAAATATGCTCATCTTTCAACTCGGAAATCTAAAAACAAAAATTTAAAATCAGCGTTATTTAGCTGAGAAAGTACCATTTCCTGCGAAAGTACAACTTACACAGTTCACTACAAAGCATGAATAACTTTTATAAAAATAACGTTTTGCAAACACCCTTTTTAAAGAAGCACACACTTTCAGAGCCTTCAACCTTTTTCCTGAAGCTTTGTTGACGAGATAATCCGTATGCAAGACGCTTTTTCACACAACTCCATACAAATGGACGCATAGCATTTTTCAAGATCATATAATGTACACTTACATACTGGAGAAAGAGCCACACATTTGAGTGAATACAAAAAAATGTACATGTATTTAGTAGTAAATGCAAAATTTCAAAACCACAAAAAAATGCGATAGCTGCCAAATAAAGACTCATTATGATGGAAATTACCATAGCCTGATAAGAGAAATTAATATTCACTTAGCATAAGAACAATACCTTTGAACTTGGCTTTATTCCACTGTCAAAGAGTGCCTGTTGGGATATAATAAAGAATTTACATTAAAAGGGCTATAAATGTTATGCGTGAAAGATACTATTACACCTTTCGTTTTGAAAATCGTAACATTTTGAACTACCAATAAGAAGGCAACTACAATGGCCCGAGGATATAGACTTAATATCTTTATGTTTGAACAGCACTTGTTAAAACACTTATCAAGCTGTTCTACTGTATGGTCTATGCAACAGATTGTGACGTTTTTTTTTCCTTTTCTCATAAACTTTGTTTTACTGAAATTGTACACAATATTAAGTTATTTAAAGCTTTAACAAATGTTTGACAGACATCAATTTATATGGAACAGAGCTTTTCTTTTCTAAACATAACCACATTTCTTACCTCATTTTTGATGATGTTGCCTACCCCTGGCAAAATGGACTGATCCAGTAACACATCGCAGACAAGCCGCTCTTGTTGTTCTTTCACTAACACTACTGCCCTTGGAAAATTGAACACGGGAGAACAGATGTCAAGGTCATTTAGGGCTTCATACTTTTGCTTACATAGTTCAGCTGATCTACACAATTCAAAAGACAAACAGATACAGGTAAACATAGAATAACATTATTTAATAAATTAGCTGTTTGTTGATTTGCATATACTATGCCTATTTTAAACAGTTCAGCTCAGTCAGATATATGTAGTTAAATTACCCTAACAAGTGTCTAGAGCCGTCCAAAGCAAGACAGATCTCTGGTTTTTTTTTCCAAATTACTGACAACCATTTAATCTGGTGTTGGTGGACGGGTATACATTGGATAAAACAACATGAACCTTTGCGTTTTTCTTTTAGTTTAACTACCCTTTCAATAATATTTCAGTTATTTACAGATGGACAGTTTTATCTAACCCTAGTGTTCCTTGGAAGGACCAGTAGAATTGCTCACATAAAGAGTCAGGTCAGGACCAAGACTTGAACCCACAACCTGCAATCACCTAGAGGCCAGCAACCTAAACCTATCATCTGTGGAGGCAGGTCGGAAAGAACGTACACATGTAGCTTATTCTAGACTGTGAAACAAGTTTTTTCAAGTTACCTTAGTATCTCCCAGGACTTACTCCAGATGGAATCAACCTGAAGACAAGTCTCAAGACACTACCTGCATCACACTGGCAAGGATTGAACCCGGGACCCTTCAACACGCTCATATTGCGCCATGGTGGTATGTACTTGTAAATTTAACATGCAAAATATTGCTGACCTACCTTATGTCAACTGATGACTTCTTGAAAGTTAATAGATCATTTGACATCTGTAATTCAAGAGAGGCTGTGTCAGCATTACCACCAAAATCGTTGTCTACTTTCTCATTGTTGATGAATGACTGGCCTGCCATTAGGAAATGAACTCTGCAAACAAACAAAAGACATTAGTTAATACATATTCATTTTGTTATGAAGTGCTGTAAATGATTACTTTAATGGTTTGGTCCAGTTGTAAAATATTTATTGCTTCTTTCATATATGATCAGCTATTAGTAAATATACCAGTATATCTTGTACTATTTGTGTGTTTGTGGTGTCCCAACCAATCGTAACTTTTTACTGGAAAGCTAAATTCTTCTTTTAAACAAAATGATCAAAAAGACTGATTTTCAAGTGTTTTAAAGGCTTTTTAATTTTTTTTTTATCTCTAACTCACCTTAGGCATAAATCACCAAAGTACATGAAAAGTTCCTTTCCGAGAGTCTGAACCCCATCCAGTGTTCTGCCAATAAGCTGGTGGAACTGTGACAAACCATTTGGGTCTTTCTTCTTGTTCTGAAAACAGATCTAGTATATTTTCTCAAAATTCCACAGTATGTACAAAAGTGTACATTCTAACTTAAGCATGAGGGCCAAGATGGCCCTATATTGCTCACCTGGCTACCATTGGCTATAGTACAAGGTCATCAGTAGCAGAAAGGGTAAATTTTGACCTGGGGGTCATGATTTGAACATTGTTGGTAAAGGTCAACTAGGAAATGATGCATGCTAAATATCTAAGCTCTAGGCCTTGTGGTTTCAGAGATAAAGATTATAAATTTTTTCCTATATAAATTATTAAATACTATATTAAATTCTCGGCTTTGCCGTGACGTCATACTGACCAGTTAACCAATCGGATTATTAGGTCGCGTTCATTTCTTCATTCGGTAGAAGGTGAAAACTCGGTCTTTACCGTTGACTCATATGCAAGTTCAAATCTATTTTAAACGAAACAAAAAGCTTTTGACAACATCGAATTATTATAAAAACAATCTGATAGTTTCAAGGCAATGGAAGATCGTCGTCTTCTTTCATTTCTAATTTTGGTTATTAAATTATTTAAAATTAAAGATGCATAGAGACCAGCGATGACAGCCGAGAAATCACCTTTCCCGAATGTAAATAATTTTTCAGTACCCGGATGTGCGAAGCCGAGAATAAGCCTTTGCAAAATCAATTAATTTGAACAATTTTGGTAGAGGTCCACATGGCAATACCACATGCCAAATATCTAAGCTCTAGGCATTCCTGTTCTTCAGAAGGAGATTTTTTAAGTTTTTCCTTTCTGTCCAGAGTTCTGCACGGAATGGATTTATTTGAACAACTATGAGAGGGCTTCATGCAAGGAACTTTCCTGTCAAGTTTCATCAACATTGGCCTAGTGGTTTCAGAGGAGATGTCGTTAGAAGAATTATTATTAACAGACGTACAACATACGCCGACTATGAGCGACCCTAATAGAACACTCCTGATGGCACTTTGTGCAAGCTGAGCTAAAGAGCATTCTACAGCAAATATTGTTGGATGCTCCCCAAACTAAGTTAAATTAGAGACAAATAAAACATTCAGTATTTTTTTATTCATATATGCTTTTCCACTTGTAAAATTCATTTTGGACCAAGGGGATTTGGATCAAGGGGATTTTGAAGTACACTCCAAAAAATCAACTTCCTGTAATCTGCAGTGATCTGGTAATTCGGTTTCTTTCTTCTACGGCTGAGACTGGGAGGCGGGTGCGACTTGGATCTGCAAACAAAAACTTAAGTGTATCATCAAGTTTATTGATCACCTTGTCTGCCGCATTTCCTCTCACATCTTGGACAGACTGCCCCTTCAATTTTCCTTTTATTTTCAGACCTTTCAATTTGCAACCTGGCCCTTCTACCATGTTTGTTTACATAACAAGATTCCCGCGAAATTTTGCGTTATGTAAGAATGTAACGCTGTGATTCCTTTTTGTAACGGGGAGTAACCGCTAGAAGTTGTCTTTACCTTTCTACAGCAGTTATGTCCCTTCTGTCAACTGTATTTGATATATCAATACTTTCGGGTATTACTGACAGGTGCACGTAATTGCAAGAATAAAAGATGTAAAAGCAGTGAAAGGAGACTGCACAGTAAAAAAGTGAGAAAAACAGTTGTTCTGTCTACTCAGACTGGGAGAGGTCTAGGTGCAGGTATGGTGTTCCAAATTACCACAAGACAAATTTTGATGCAAAGCATCAAAGGCGCTGCGCATGTTTTTGAAACATGATTTAAAGGAATCAGAGTCATTTTAGAATATCAGTAAACAACCTATCAACGGGAAAAACCGAATACATTATATTATTTGTAACTGTTATCATAATAAGTAAAAAACCACATCTACTACAGTTTAACCAAAAAATGAACGAATCATAAAACAACCTTACGTATAATGGTACGATGACGCCCATTAAACAAGGCTACAGCTCCTGGTCAGTAGACGCTTTTCGACGCAGACGAAACCCACGTGATTAATTTTGTCTTTACTATTGGTCAGTTGTTAGCGATGCTTTACATAACTTTCATTCAGACCCCATGTATCGCATAGTTAGGTGAACGGTCTTATTTATAATGCCTACATTTTACTTTAGTTTGTAGTAATTAAAATGGGTTTTCATTAATTATTCACGTTGACAACATATGTATTTAAACTTCAAAATGTTTAGAGTTAGCAAAACAACTATCGAGACGTTTTTTCTGAACTTTGATGAATCTGGCCGTAGGGTCCGTAAACAAAGCAATAAAAAAACCATAACCTTCAAGTTTGTGGAAAAGTTATTAAATATCCTATGAATATGTCAAAAGTTTTGAATTAACCGTCGAAGACGTATGCATCTGGTATAGTATTGTTTGTAATGAGTTAATACTGTTTATTTATTCATTATAGGGAGTTTGTTCAAACATAATACATAGCTTTTAATTACAATAATAATGTTGGCTGCTCCCTATTCGATTATGCAACCCCATGGTACAAAATTAAAACCTATTCAATACTGGCACTGTGCTTCCGCACAGCGCCAACAATAATACTAAGTAATACCAGGAACGTAGTTGATTCTACGTTCCTGGTAATACCAGGGTCCGTATATTACATATACGGACCCTGGTAATACGTAGCAACTGACAGAAGTGTGAATTTGCTGAAATGACATGGGATGCATTAGGTATTATTTTAGCTCGATTGTGGGGGAAAGCTTGAAGCTTATTGAGTCTCCCTCGAGGATCCATTACATTACGAAACATCCTTACTGGTCCCTCAATATATGACGGTAGAAGAACAAGAACAAGACTATTTACAATTTTGTAAACCATGATCAATCGGAATAAGTCACGGCTGTCTTGTTGTGTCTGCCAGCCAAGTTCCTCCTGTGTCATCCGTGTACGGTGACTATCATAATATGAGTAGTTGTTTTTCACCCAACGGACAGTTTTCGTTGACATTTGTATTATTTATCTGTGAGGACTCCAGACGAATGAAGCATACTCTATCTGTGGTCTTACTACAGTCTTGATGAAATAAACATCTCTTGAACAATTCTAGCTAAAAGTCAGATTTTAACTTTTTTCGTATAGCCATTTACCCCATATCCTTGCCCCCAAGACGCCATATGTTACTTGACGAATCAATACGGTTTGAAAAATCTTAACAGAGGGTTTACTCTATCACGTTTTTTGTAGGCTATTTCCTTACTTTAACTTATTTTGAAAACCAGGCAATAGATTAAAAACTTGTCCTGTATTATTAGGACAGGGACACTATAATATTGAAGAGAACACAATGCTACTAATCAAAAGCCTAAGGACAATCATTATTTGTATGATAGACATGTATGTTTACGCAGAACATATGTGACAAAACGGACAGGGTCACACATGAACCTCTTGACAAAGCTACATCTGAGCTCCGAGCCTTGCAGTTTTTTTTTAAAGTGTATGTAAAAACGTTATCCTTGTGCGCGGGTTAATATTAACAAACTTAACGAACTTGGAAGATAACCACGAGGCAACTAGTAAGCTTGGAGCCATGATTTCGGTTTAGACAAGAAGGTTTTCGTATTTAATCCATGGACAAGTTACTCGGACCCCGGTCAGAGTCAGTTATGCTCTCGGGCCATGGTGTGATTTTGAACAATATTTGTAGAGCACTACGATACAAGATATTTACATTTGCTAGTCCTGTGCCTTTTTTCTCTTTTGAGGCCCCAACTGAGAAACCCCGTTTATTGCATATAAGGTTTAAACAAAATTCATGATCTAAAAGCAGAGATATTAGCTGATACTACTAAGATTACAATTTTTAACAGCAAGATAAAGTATAAATTGGTGTAGAATTAAAAAAAAAGATTTCTTATTAACAGAGGCTTTTTTACTACTATCTACGGAAACGCATATTGACCCCCTTTATATATGTTCTACATTTTCTTAACTTACTAAGATATGCGTGTATTATATATAAGTAATCAAATACTTGAGACTAAATAGTTTGTTGAAGTATAACATAAGTGAATCTAGGAGATATTTGTGCTGGTTGTTATTTTTTGTAGATGTAGGTTGTTTTTTTACGTGTTGCAGTTTGTGATATTTTTGTCAACAAATATCATTTCATGAAAATAAGCTATTGATGAATAAGAGAAATATATGACATGTTGTACTAAACTAATGAGTTGAATATATCCAGCAAAAATAAAAGTGACAGAAAAGACAAAGATATATATCTTCAACACTTTTAACTTTCTCCACCTTTAAGTTTATATTCATTTCAGCACAAATAAATCATAAATTTTCACTATGTAGATCTAATACAATAAAATTGGTAAAAACGATATCAATTGCTAATCAAAGCTTATTTCCTAATTTAGATACAAAAGAACAACTGTAAATCAGAACTTTTTATCTTCGTTCTTAGATAGACTGCTAAATACGGTGAAATTTATGTAGGCTCATATATAGAAAAATAGTATTTTTTATGAATATAATTTATATTTATAAAGGGGGTCAATATACGTTTAAGTAACTATCCGCTAGACTTTGACTGATTTAATAAAATAAGGAATAGATAACATTTATTTCATGCTAACTTATGAAATACTGTGTTATATCAGTGAGATATAGAGTGATGATATAGGTTTCATATTGATCAGTCTGGGTGATATAGATCTGCCGGAACTACTTTTTTAAGTAGTGCATATACATGGCTTTGCTTTTGTTTTAATACATGTAGTTAGCATAAAATATAAAGAAAATTTGTTTGTTTTGAGTGGATATGGAATATATCTTAACTCAAAGTGATACAATTTTCACATTTTAACTCGCGCTTCGCGTTCGTGAAAATATTACAATTGTATCATTTTTCGGTGAGATATATTCTATATCCACTCAAAACAAACAAATATCCTCTATATACCAGAGGTAGTTATCTAATCTAGACAAATTTGATTATTTAACTTGCTTATTTTTACAAAACAAAACAAACTATGAATATGTTTGAATATGTATTCGTGAAAACCGGATGTCTACATGTAGAGGACCACTATAGAAACATATTAATTACTGGTATTCATTTGAAGTGATGTGCAGGGCAGCTACCAAATAAAATATATAAGCATAACAAAACAATAGCAAAACGCGGATATGCGGACATGCAATATGCATAGATCGATCGCAGACGACCGGAGTACTTGATTAAAAGCCAATAATACTCTTCTAGCACCACTCTCTTGTGTGAAAGGAACGATTACTCTGCAAAGGAGATTGTCCAAGCACGCGTGTGCGTTCGTGGTAAATAATCGGGTCATGAAACAGAAACTAGAAATTGTACCACTTTGTAGGAGATACACGTTGGAAATTCCAAAAATAGAATGAACGTAGTATCGTCACTTGTGGCTGAATTTTTGTCCATATATTTTCCAACATGTATTGTTGACTCAGTTAACGCACATTGTGAGTGATAGGAACTAAATTGTTCGTGGTTTCTAGAAACTTTCTTTATGAGTTATAGTCAAGTGATCACATTTTAAGTTTTAGGTAATCAGGTGTCGGATGCAAGATATTTAAAGCTATGATTGGATTTTAGATGAGGAGTAAGTAAGTTAATTCTGAATAGAGTAATCGCAGTTTAATTCAGGCTGTTGGTAGTATTTGTTACATGCTGTTTCATTATGTATAGGTTAGTGTTCATTTTGATGTATTTATGAAAATAAATTGGTCTGGTACCTACTTAGTGTTTGAAATTTTTTTTTTGTAAATCAGTAGTATTGCCCCTTTTACTGACCCGGTAAAAATATTGAGTTACCCAAGTCAAAGTTGAGCGAATACTGCGCTGCGATTGGACAAAAAATAATTTCAAACACTAAATTATGAATAACATCAGTGATCAAGCTGAAGTGTAAATGCCATATGTAAAGCAGATGTTTACAAATTATTTCTTTGCTTCAGGTAAAAACTTTAGATTTAAACCAATACGTTCTGCTCTTTGATTATAATGTTTCCAATGATTATCCTATTACATGTGCATATGTATAACGTAAAACGGCAGTTGTGACAAACTGCAGAGGTAGTTAGTTTATTTTATTACTAGTAGGTCCAATACAATAACATAATTATGTATTAATTGTTTACATTAAGCTTTAAGATATCTGGTTTTGAAATAATGCTCTGCTACATTGTACATGTAATAGCTTAAAGTATCAGAGCGCTTAAATTACTGTATATGCATTCATGCATGTTATAGTTGTTAACTTAAGAGCTGTGACTCGTACACACAAAAGGAGTGTAGATTGTATAATATAGTAAATTAAATGATATTCCATGTGTTATTTTTTTCAGATGACATCACCAGTGTCGACTGTCATTTTACAAAGGAGATCATAAGTGATAGATATAAGATTCATTATACATGTCTGGTGTTTTCAATATGTTTTCAAACTTAAAAGGATATAAACGTGGTGAAACTGTCAGAATATTTGCCTGCATGTTGTACACCTTGATGAGAATATAAAACATGAACAAGTTATTTTAGACCTATAATTGTACTAGTTATTCTTTTATCACTTTGCAAACACAAGACAGTGCCAGTGGTGCGAATAATCACATACACTGCAATCGGATGATCACATATTTCAGACAAAATGAATAAGAAAGAAAAGACTGCGTTACAAAAAGTTCACCTTTTACTGGTAGAGGACCTTAATGCTAAGGATATATTGCCACATCTGTTTCAAAATAAAATGATAACAATTGAGGAATACGAAGAGATTGATGAACTGAATGAAACTAGGAGAACAAAGTGTAAGAAACTTCTACGGTTTATATCACGATCTGGTAGTGAATGTACTTTTGAAGGGTTTGTACAGTCTCTGAGATATAAGAATGCATATACTTTTTTAGCCGACAATTTAGAACAAACACTCAAAGAAGTTCTGGAGGAGAAAAACGATACACCTCGCGAAATAGCGAAGGGAGAGAACGCTGAACTTTTCAATGACAATGGAAGTAATAATATATCTGATATTATGTATGAACCAGTAAGGAAGATAAATATATTCACAAAACAACGGAAAAAAATGTCAGCACTGGCTCATAAGTTGAAAAGGCTTTCGCATGATGGTGATTACGAAAGCTTTCAAGAAGTAGTCAAAAATATAGATTTAAAATTCCGAAGTAACAAACTTATGGAGAAGAAGAGTATAGGTTACAGAATGGAGCTGGCAGATATGAGATTTACATCATTGGAAGCTGAGATAAGTGCCAAAAGAGTACGATATGACACAAGTCTTGGTGATGGAGATGTATTTAAACATATGGAGTCAGTAATACCTTTTACTAGGAATCCACGAGTAAGCAGTATGACTTATCTAGCGAGGTAAAACATCTTCTTTTTTGTCACGGGTATCGAGCGACTGACACTAGGCAGAGCTTTTTTAAAAAGTTCAATTGAAATTTGTTTTATATTTACCCAGCAAATCTTTTGAAATTGTCCCGTCAATATTCAAATTTATTATTTCAAAGGGAGGTGGGGGGATACCATATAATTTACAGACTGAATAGCGCACAATGCAGATACGCCCTGGCGGTAAAGGCAGATTCACTTACTGCTCGTTGGGTAAGAGATTTTTTCATTAAGGGAGACTGAAGATTTCAAGAAATAAAATCAGATTATGCCATGATAATTTCGAAATTGATAAGAAATGGTTAATTATTGGTCAGCCTTTCAAAGTTTATGTTTGAATAACAGATGATTAAATATTTCGTAAACACGAATCTCGGATTATCGAATACATAAACGAACCCAATTATTATTTTTAAAGGTATAGCTTGAAAAAAGCAAGTTTTTTTTGTAATAAATAAGTTAATGTATTTGCGTTTGTTTCACTTTAGGTATGGATCGGCAGTTGCTATGGAGAATTCTATTGACGACGGATTGGCGTACATCCAATTTGCAAAAGAGCATGCTGAACATGTCGCCCCGTGTAAAGACACTGGTATGGTGTATTACATAGAAGTCAACCTATTGTCTCAGAAGTATGAAAAGAATCCGACTGATAGTCTTAAAGCAGATGTTTTGAGAACTTCAGAACAAGGCATCGCTCAGTTTAATAGTGAGAATGACGAAATAAGAAAAGATTATCAGAGAATGCTTTTGTTGAAGATGGTTTATTGCTATCTGGGCGTTGGCCTCTTCTGTAGGAAAATAGAAAATGCACGTTCCACGGTTTCAGACAGGGATGAGGCAAAGAAGTTAATTGACTTTATTGAAACTTCAGATGTGTGGCAAGGTATGGAGAAACGGCGAAAAATGTTGTTCCATGTGGCGAAGTCAGAATACTATAAACAGCAAGGTATTATGGATTTAGCAGTAGTTCATGCAAAAGAAGCGCAAAAGTTGGGGGAAGAAAACAACTGGACTGCTGAATTGCCCAACATTTGTGAGATGTTAAGTGAGCTTAAAAATCTTAAATCATCAAATTCTGAAAGAGCAGAGTCTAAATCTGCAGATGAAATTGTAGCGGAGTTGTTTGAAGACTTTTCTGAAAACGAAGACGAATCAGAGGAAGGCCACTGGGATAATACATGTGCTGCTTCAGGACACACCAATGAAACTTCTCAGGATTATAAAGATCTATGTGATTTACATTTAGGGACTGTGCAAGGAAAGGACAAGTCTATCACACATATGCATGATCTGAAGGACATTTCCAAAGAATTTGATGATGAAATGATGTCAGATTTCACGAATAGTCATAGAATAACTTTACTGAAAGAACTGGGAGAGGAGTATGATACAAAAAATTTTGAAACCGAGCAACGTTTCGAAGAAGGGATTGGTAGTGAAAATAAATTTGAACAAAACACGGGACATGTAAATGCAAATTTAGATGCTACGGAAAACTCAATATGTATGACATATTTAAAGCCAGAAGATAACATTAATCTTTTAACGAGAGAAGAAACTGAAATGGCGTGTCTGAAAGACCCGTATGAAATGCAGTGCTTTGAAGAATCCCTTCCTAAACTTGACTCTCAATATGCCTCACATAGGCATCAGCAGTTGATGCTTTTGAAAGAACAAAGCCCAGTTGGGGAGATGCCATTTGACAATAATCTTAGTTTGACATTACATACGGAAGATAATAGCATGACAGTGCAGTCGCAAAACAGTAATATTACGTCACTGTCGCAAAATGGTGAGCTTCCATCACCGCTGATATAACAATATGTTGTTTGCAATTTATTTTGAAATACACAATATACTCGCATTAAAACCATGACGGCGTTTTAACCCATGGAATAAATTCATTTAACATGTTTGAGCTTTAAAAGGGGAAAGTGCAATAAAATTAAGCATTGTCATACCTTTCTTATTTTGTCCACAGTTAAAATATGAGTTCAAGTAACAACACCATATGGAAACGTCGACCCTGAAAAGTTCAAAATGAGCCGTTATAAGTGAGTGTACTTAATATTTTATTACCTGGAGAACATAAGCAAGCGTGATTTGTACAACGTGAATATACATTGTATAAAAAGCAGTATTACCTGGCAGTATGTGTTAACATAACATTACAATGTAATTTATTATCTCAACGGCCCATCACCCTCCCCATGACGACCGAGCTATTGTCTCAATCATATTTGAACACAGATTAGGTTTATTTACAATTTTATATCCGTTCGTTTTACTGAATAACCGTTTCAAAAGTACCAAATAAATGTGAAGAAATAAACCATGAGACAGAAACAAATTGTACACTTGCATAATGAATAGTCATCACTCGGCCCAAACTCCTAAGAGTGAGTTGGCTGTATACTGCAGGGGGGATTTACCATTGCGACAAAAGTAAACCTCTTAAATTGTTCTTAGGCATAAAGAAATAAAGTGTTTGTTTCGGGTAACCCGGCCCTACCTACTAAAATCCGCTGATCCTAGTCATTTTTGGGGGTTAGGAAGAAAAAGGTAAAAGAAAAGGTAAAAAAAAAGAAGATCGTAACCCTAACCCTAAACCATTAACTTTTGACAGAATAAAGCTCCACAACAACAGCAATATATAAGCTATGACATTTGCAAGAAATAGCACTATTTGCAAGAAAATTATCTTGACATAAAGTATATTTGAAAAAAAAACCTAACTACCCTACCTAGTAATTTTAGGGATGTTACCCTGAACAAATAATGTTTTTTAGGCCTTACTATCATTGAATGAGACTTTGAAAAGTGTTTTTAAAATGCTAACTCAGACACCAGCGAGATACCATTTTTGACGCAAATACTTTCTACTTCTACAATGTTTTGAAATTGAATTGAATATCGGGTATCATTACTATATTATCTTTTTAATACACAACTTGACAAAATGTGAATGCATTGAACTGCAAGATCAATTGTTAACAGTAACTACACACCATATATTTTCCGCGTCATATCAAGATTTACCCAAATCAATGGTATTCACTGGAGATAATTTTTCATACATATCTTATAACGTAAACCAGGAAACTTATTTGAAACGGCATTTTCCTTCCCTTCCAAGAAAGGCACTTGAAACTACAACTGTACAATGTATTTTAAGATAAATTTCGTTTTCACGTGTAACATTAGATCCCGAAGGTTAGGTAAACATATAATTAGTCAAATTGAATAGTATTGACGGGATTGACAATTTATTGTTCTTATTACACTTAAAATTTTGACCTTTGTTATTATCAATCATGTATCTTGTTAGCTATAAATTTGTAATGGCAGACTATCTAAGTAACATCAAAATAATAACATATATAATAGTGCTAACTGCAATAATACTCCGAGACTTGAATATGAATCTGTACATGATATTACTTAAAGTGTCACCGAAATAATACATTAACATATAATAAGTGATAATTTGTAAACGTTAAAAAGAGGGTCTGTAGATATAAATCATGATTGACTACTCCTGTTTAATTTTTGTTGAAAGACAATACATAATGTCTTTTAAAACGACATAAAGACATAATTATGCAGCAAATGGTGTAGTTCCTAATATATTGTGGGTATTACCGTCTCTGTTTTAAATCGTTCATACTTTCTGGTATCAAATTTCGCATATGTAACCTCATTATGTGTGCATAAAAGATTTCCTTTTTCTCCTGATCAATGCTTAATCCTCTTCTTAAATGATCACTTTGAATAGGCATACTTAGGGGATAGCTTTGCGACATTTTTCAATGTAAAATGGGAGAAAATTTTGTCCAAGCACTATCAAGCTTATCACACACCGGCCAGTAAACCCACAGAAAAATAATATACCAACTTTTAACAATGTGAAAAAGGTTACACCAATCCGTACAATGGCAACGCTCTCTTCAATTATTGTTTGTGTATGAGTTAAACGCCCGTTTCACGGTAATTCGGTCACATTTAGAGGCGGGCAGTTTACCTAAACATCGATTCTAGGAATAACCAGTACAAGACCCCTAGTGTTTTGTGTTTTGAAACCTTTTAAAGTGGAACCAGATACCCTAGCAGAACGAATAAATGTTGTGATATGTAGACTCCACATTTTGTAGTGCTCACAGGGGAACAACACCATAACTGGTTATATCAAAATTAAATTCGTTATGATTTGTTGCATTTAAAGACAATTGAACAGGAATGTGAGAAATTCACCATATGGTCCAGTCGGCCATGCATTTCAACAGCAGGAGTCAATTAAAAAGATTGGAGGTTGTAGAAAAGGGATGTTAATTCTACATAAATCTAAAGACCTTTATAAGATATGATTATTTTATTTGGTCAGTTACCTAGCAAATACTTTCACTATAAACAAATGATCACTTACAGATTTTATATCAGAAGTTTGAGATAATCATCAATTAATTTTCTGTTATTCTGAAACATAAAAGAAATTTTATACTTTTAAATTAGAATGCAGAAAAACTGTGATATCATAGTTAGATTGAGCAATTTTATAAAGAATCTTTCTGACTGTATTTCTTTCTTCCTAAATCAAAAATGCAACTGAACACCTTTTCTAACTGTAAAATAAGCCAATACTTTTTCTTATGTTATGCTGCTCTCCTTATTCTGCAGTTATCTAAAAGAAAACATTTCTTTATGTTTCAACTGTGACATTCATATTAAACAAAAAATAATTGGTTTGCTGTAAGAGTAATAACTGGAGCATATTTACATCCTCAATATAACTTTAAATCACAGTTATTTAAAAGTATTTTTCAAATCCTGTAATAAAAGTAAAATGTCATTATAACATAAAACTGTTTATATAACAAGGAAATAGTTTATAAATCAATTATCTGTACAAATCAATAAAATGTATGGTCCTTTTATTGTACTACATGTCAAGTCTACAGACACATTGCTGGATCTAATCAGAAAGGATTATAACTGATATGGGGCAATAAAACGATTAAGAGATTAGATCACCTGTGTTTTTAGGGGGTTTGGGGTCATTTATGAAGGAAATTTTAATTGTCTTTAAATGCAAATGTGAAGGAATGTGGGCTGCTTTTAATCAGACTATAAAATCAAGTACAATATTCCAAACTTTAAATCTGTTGTTGATACTTGATACAATGAGAAGGTATATATATTTTGTTGTCTGTATTACTTCGGTTTGCTTGATAAGGTAAATACTGATATTCTTAACTACTTTATTCATTTGTATATCCCAATAAATTTATGTCTCTGTAATCATACAAAATTATATACTTCCTCCATATCTGTTCAATATATGCATGCCTGTGAACTACTAATACACTGGATTGGCTAAAAAAAATCCAAATAAACACTCAATCTATGTGAATGGAAGAGGTGTCAAAGAATAATATGTTTTATGAGCAACAAAACAGTTCGATAGATATAGTGCTTTAATTGCAAACAGAATCAGTGTGTGTCCTGATGGAAAGCCGTTACAATGTTTACGCTGCAAAGAAACAAAAGCCGGAAAAACCAATGTGAAAAGCAAAATGATGCGAAAACGAAAACAACTGAAAGTGAAGATAATGAAAATACAAGAACATTGACTGCATCCGAAGGACAAACAAAAGAACAGTCAAGCGATTCCATTATCTACGAGCCAGTCCGAAAGATTAATATTTATGCAAAGAATCACAGAAAAATAACTACACTAGCGCACACGTTAAAACGATTATCCCATGAAGGCAGAATGGACAAATTTAACGCAATTGTAGGCGCTATTAATGACAAATACATCATAAAGAAACTTCAAGCAGGAAAATATGTTAGAAGTTACATGGAGATAGCAGATATAAAATTCACAGCGTTAGACGCCCAGATAGAAGCTAGGAGACTTAAATATGATACAAGTCTCACCGACAGTGAAGTGTTTGCCAAGATGGAGTATATTATAAAGTTTACTTCCGATCCAACTGTCAGCAGTATGACATACCTGGCAAGGTTTGAAAAACAAAAAGATCCTTTTCTTATATAAATTAAAGATTGAGATATCCAGGTCGCATTTTTATCACCAATATAGACAGTACAAGTGACAGTGCTCAGGTTCTAAAAGTGACATGCAGTTATATGAATACCTTAATCTTTGATACACACTTAATATTTTATCAATGGCTATGTATACCTCGTTAAAACATTATGTTTGTTATTTTTTTGCGAGACAGGACGGGGAGTAAATGTCACTTATTGTAGTGCATATTTCTAGATTTACAGTAATCATAAATACGAGTTTACAACATTCGAAAAAAACAACAACACGGACGCGTAAAGTCATACAGTGCATGTCGTAAGCATGCATTATGTTGCAGCCCAACAGTTATAATACATTCTCGGGTAGCAACGTTGTTAACAAGATGTTATTTCTGATCGAATGACATAATATGTGCTATTTTAAGATACAGGTAAGCCTAACGTAATGCTTTTACATACTTCCAGGTTTGGATCAGCTCTTTCCATGAAAACTACCATTGACAACGGATTGGTTTACCTGCAGTATGCCAGAGAGCATAGTGAACATGTCATGCCGTGTAAAGATACTGGAATGGTGTATTATATTGAAATCAATCTTCTTTCTCAGAAATATGAACATACTCCTTCTAAAGATTTGAAACAGGAAGTCTTAAAAACCATTGAACGCGCTATAGCCCAATTTTGCAATGAACCTGATGACATTAGAAAAGATTATGAAAGAATGCTTATGTTAAAAATGGCATTCTGCCATCTTGGTCTAAGTCTTTTTGGAAAAAGAATGAAAGACGTTATTGTGACTGATGAAGACAGAAAATCAGCAAAGAAATGTATTGATTTCATTGAAAAGCCCGGTATATGGGAAAGAATGGAAAGAGCAGGAGAAAAATGTTGTATCATATAGCGAAAGCCGAGTATTATAGACAGGAAGGCGTGGCTGATCTGTCTTTACTAAATGCAAAAGAAGCAGAACGATTTGCCAAAGAAAACATATGGACAGCTGAATTACCAAATATACTTTCTCTTATTGACGATATAGATACAAGTTTGTCATCAGCTGTTAAAGACGAAGACACTGCAAATGATGTTTTAAACGCTTTGCTTGAAGACACCGACGACGACGTCGAGGAGGAGTAAATCATCGAAACACTTTAGGTGCTACAGGAAATTAAAATTGAAACTGTTTGATTTGCATGTTGTGAGTTCATGTTGTCGTTATGCAATATTTGAATTGTTTGTTTATCAAATATCATTATTTCTTAAACTCAGTGTCAGAGATCGGGTATAACCTTTATATGTTTGTATAAGATATAACTCCATTTACTTCTCTCTTAGTTATTGTCGCCGCACTTAAGTGCGACGGACTGTCTGGAATGGGATTTTTTTTGTACGTGGAGGGGCACGTGACTTAATTTTTTTCCCAAGATTATTCGATGCAAGATAATTTTACCCACTGACGATCAAGTTTTACTGAAAAAGTATTTGTAGATTTTTCTAATATTTTTATTGTTTTATTTTATTAATCTTTTAGTCCCTCATGTGGTGCACGATTTCAAATGGCCAAGGTCTATTTTGATTGATAAAATATTTAAAACCAGTCTACGGAAAGTGAATCATAATTTATTTTTAGAACTCACGTGATATAAACGATAAAGCTATCCGCTCTGTTGAAGCGCAAGGTCTTTCAAACGGGGCTTTTTCCCGTCTATTTTTATCGATTTTTATCGAGTAAATGTTACCGATTGTAACTTCAATGTAAAATTCCAGGTTTAACAAATGATTAAATGTTTGTGGTTAGATAAACTGTATCAAATTGCATATAATAAGAAAGCTAAGATCGTAAGCTTTTCAATGATGCATATATTGTGACAATATCACAAGAAACCATGTCAGACAGACAGATCACAAAAGCTTACTACGCGCCGCCAGGAGGCGGTGCGTATATTGGAATGCAGTAAGCAAAATTTCCATGGGGTGACGTAACTACTTTTAGACTGTAGAATGATTTCACAGAGTGTCTTTGTAACAAGCGGTCTTTTGATTTGAGCTCGCGAACCAGTCTAAATTGTACGGAAATAGCCGAGTCTTAATTTTACGGAAATAGCCGATTTTAAACGAATGACTACGAACGACTGAGATTTGCCCACGGGTAGCGGCTGAAGAAATCCCCACCAAAGACCCCCCCTCCCCCCCTCCTTTAAACCGACTTTGAAATTTTTTTCTAACAGATTTTGAATATACTTTACAAAACAACCAACCCTTATGATGTGTCCACGTCTTATTTAAAGTGTCTGGGGAGTTAAATTCGTTTGTTTACATAAAGTTGTACCGCCATTCCGAAACAAACGTCTGTATTGGTGAATAACGAAGTTATACGCTATGAAACTGGATGCCTCGATAGCGCAGTGCAATGTATTCCCACTTAGCACGCGGGAGATCAGAGATCGAAACCTCGTCGGGGTGGAATTAACTTTATTTATTTTATATAGTGGGGAACAAATTAATTTATATCTTGGAAATAATTTTTCTTTCGTACAAGAATAATATAAATTGAAGCAAATTTATATGTTAGAATTCTAAAGACTTAGGAAAATAAAAAAATATTATTTCAATGTTTTGTAATTCAATAATGTGACAGCAGCCAATTTCCATACAAGAGGAAACAATGCCTATAGACTTGACGTAGAATCATCTTTTTTTAGCATTAAACATTAACAAATGGTCAGCCTTAACAAAATAGAGTGCAAAAAGATTTGGTTTGGTTAATCACCATACAATAAATCCAACATTACTAATTATCGCAACCCCCACTCCATTTGGCGGCGTTCAAACATGACTTGTTTTCTGTTATAAGTAAACAGTCAGTTACCCGAAATAACTCTCAACTGCACTCGATACGCTTACGGATATCTAGGATGCACTAGTATTAACTTGGAGCACTCTTCTGAAACTGTTATTCGAAAAGACTTCTTACAACGGTCCGATCTGTGTATACATGTTATGCTCGCGATGTTTTCCCAAAACTTTGTTTCACCTGGGTCATTTTCAAGAAAATAGAAACAGAAAATACAAACTAAACTATTTTATTTGTCGGTGTAATACTTATGGATATATATTTCTTTTAAATATTACGCAACTGGAGCTTTAAACAGTATTATTATTTCTGTATTCCTGTTACCAATATTTTTTTTATACATTTCCTTTGCTCTTGTTCAATTCTTTAGCGGCGACCTTTGATGCTTTGCATCAATGATTTTCTTGTTTAACCTTTAGCTAGTGTTGATGAAAATCAATAAACTTTAACTCAACTATAGTCAAATTAATCACTTATTAACGTGATGAATAAGCACAAAATACATAAACAAAACACCCAATTATAAGGAATACAAATCGGTAAAAATAATATATGTAATTGATATGCATTACTTGGTTTCTGCTGTGAGAGGACACCTGCTCTTAGCAAATAAATGAAGACACGTTTCAGCTTTTGAGAAATCTCTGACTATCGATATAATTATTAAAAAAATTAGTTACTTCTTTAAAATGATATTGCAAAATGTTATACTTTTTACGTTTCTTTCATCGATGAGAAAATGAGTTAAATTTACGTGTCCCATATTTATAATGGAGTCGGTTACGTTTTTTTTTTTCAATTTCAAGACAGCCATAGCCTTTTACCCTAATCATTTGCACGGTAAATGTCAATAAGTAGCGATGAAGGGCATCTCAATGTACACAGACACTATGTGCCCTACTCTAGGTTAATTTTCACGGACACGGGTTGAGGGTCATGCGTTCGAGCCGAAATTTGGCTGTTCTTACGGCGGATCGGGTTCTTGTACTGGGTGTTCCCAGAAACGTTGGTAAGTTTAATTGTCTGCATGTAAAAATAAATGAAAAACAGTTAAAACTGGTGTTCAATCCCGAGAAACCGAAACTAAATTGATTTAGGCTATTATGTATTTACATAAAATATTGTTACGTTCCTTGGGCGCTATAATTGTTTCATTAGAGACGAACAGTACAGTCTCTTGTTTAATTTTTACATTGAAAATGGATTGATATGTATAATGACCCTAAAGAGGAAAAAACACAAAATCAGAATTAATAATAAATGAAATTTCGGGGTCAATAGAACTTTCGCTAAATGGAAAGGAACTTTGAACAGCGTTTATGATGTACGTGAAATATTGCAGCAAATGAATATTGTTTATAATAAAATAAGCAATGTTTTTAATTTAATTTACACTATTTAGCATAAAACAGTGAAAAAAACATTTACTGTTACTATTACTTTAAACATAAAATTCGACAAAATGTATTTATAAGATAAATTTCCCCCTGCAATTTAGATGTATGATATTCCGAAAGAAATCAATCTCGATTAAGTTAACGCAACCCCATCTCAGCATCAATTTATACACAGAGTAGTTCTTGCGCAAAAACTACTTCAAAATAGGCAAGACTCGAAAATAAGTCGCGAAAGCCTTACGAAAATTAAAATAAGCAGCGGCTTATTATCGAGATTTTCGGGTATTGATATATTTTGGAGAAACGAATGTATTAAGCAACCAAAACACTACAATATACTATTTCGAAGTGTTTGTAACTTAGCTGGATGATATTCATCCAATCTCCACCAATACTGCTGCACACACACCCTAGTGATGAGGACATAAAATGTGATAAAAACTTTCACACAAAGCTCACTTTTACCGGTCCTATGGTCAGTTACGTGTTTGACCGGTATTGTTTTAAAAAAAGGGACATTATGTGTATACAATTGTAATGACCTCACGAAAAGGACGTTGCACATAATCAATAAATGTTCGGCCAGTTTAAATACAAGAATGTAAAATATGATCCAGACCATGAACTGTACAGCCAATAGGACTTACTGTGTTTTAAAGAAAGTTACCCTTTACGTCTGTGTGTTCGCACCTTATGCCAGTATTTATTGTTCGAAACAACGGCTGCGTTTGAATCTGTAAATACATTGCGTGTGTAAACCTATTTGATCGAACACATTTTTTTTAGTTTGTGTCCATCAATTATTACGAGAACTGTTCAGAAAAGTGACCGTTTAATTGCAAAAGGATATATATTATGATTACATAATTTAATTATGAAACAAGAATACACTATAACACTATTTAGGTTTATTTTAAAAGTATGACGTAAACATAGACGCGTACAAATCTTCAAATGCAAATAAACGTGCATTATCTGCAGGCTAACATTATTCATGTTTCAATCTCAGGTATCAACGAACTAACAAGGAACAAGGTAGGACCTGTTTTTTATTAAATGAATAAGGCATTATAGTATCTATTTCAAGATACAGGTAAGCCTTACGTAATGCCTTTCCTTTTGATCAGCTCTTTCCACGAAATCTAAGTTGACAACGGATTGGTTTTTACCTGCAGTATGCACGAGAGCATATTGAATGTGATACGGTGTAAATATACGGTAAAAGTATAGTATACTGAAATAAATATTTTTTTTGGTATAAACTTAAAAACCGTTTTGTAATATGAACTTTTAAATATGAATCCGTCCAAAGATGTTAAGCACAAAGTATGGAAAACGATTGAACGCACTTTAGCCTGATACTGCAACGAGTATGCTTACATAAGGAATTATTACTGTTAATATGCTGTTTTGCCGTCTGGGCCTAAATCTTTTAGGCAACAGAATAAAAGTCATGACTGTGACAGACGAAGACAGAAAATCAGAGAAGAAAACAATTTGCCCTCCCGACACTTTTTAGCAGACAAGAACTCTTCATATGTAATACCAACGACCTAACGTAATAACTTCCTTGTTTGGAAGAATTCGACACGCTAACAGACAGAAGGTCATGGGCACGCCAATAGACTAATTTAGTCTTCAATTCACATTGATGACTTCAATTCACATTGATGAATGTTTCTTGTGCGCGATAAGTGTTTCACCAGACACCAGAAGACGAGAAATATTTTCTCGGAAACGAAATGATCAGGTTACCCAAGAAAGGCAAACAAAACTAATTCATGAAAAGAATAAATGGAAGTTTAGGCTCAAATAGAACTAAAGCCAAACGAAAAGGGAACTCGGCCAAGCACTATTGCATACTTGCAGTACATCAAATATTGAAATTGATCAAAACGTTCTGAAATGAAAAGATGAAGTTGAAGATATAGAGATCATTACACATACAAATATTTCTATTTTACAGAATAGACGTTAATAAACGTTCAACCTGCTAACACCTATGATTTGAACACAATGATCAGCAATGTTACTATACATAAGCTATTGATACACGGCCAAATTGTTGATACTAAACAAAAGTTAAACTGGTGTGAAGAGATCTGAAGCAGACAGAACATAATTCCACCTGACGTTTGATAAACTGTATACAATTTATAGCCATATTTCTGCAGTTGCTTTAAATCGAATATATCGGATATAGTGCCATATAATGTCATCTAGCAGATTGCGATCCATGTGTCATAAGACCTGTGATACTACTTTTAATCCTTCTTCTTCTTTAAGTCAATATTTCGGTTAGGTCATTTTAAGAGATAAACTAATAAGAAAAGGATGAATTTCATGCAAGAACTTTTAAAATATTCAAACGCTTATTTCGTCTTTTCGTACAATTTGTACGATTTGGTGAAGTTTTACTGGACATATTGTTATAGGCATTCAACTTTAACCAGGCAGCGACCACCTTGTCGCTGTCGTAATGAAAAGGTGCATTGATCATATAAAAAACCAAGAAATCTATTTAAAAAGACAAACGACGTTGATTCGAGTACCACCAAAAACAGTTAGACGCGCACCAACAGTCAGCGATTGATTCCTTTCATTGCATTCTAAAAGTAGTATATAGATCCACTATCGTATGAATTTGTGCATTCATTTATAAAAGTGGTTTGTTCTGGCGTCACTTACGGGATGCCAACTGAAGATATCTTGCTCATTAGACAAAATCTTTCTGACCCTGTCACTAATACCATTCTTTGTCTTGTCAACCGTATTTCAGGAATATTTACAGGTGGTCATTTTAAATATATACATAAACATCGTTCGTGGGCAAGGGTTGAATATGAAATTCTTCTTTAGATAGGCAGTTGCATTATTTATCAATGAAGCGATTACGTGAACAAGACGGTTGTAATCGGACGAACAAGAACGAATATGTTGTGGAACTGACAATTTTTGAAGTAATTCGCATAATGACGTTACATATCTACTGACAAATAACAATATATTTGAAGAAATGTGTCCGGATTCTAATTATACGATGCGAGTAGGGGTATGTATTAATTTATGAAATATTTCATATAAGGACAGTATAACTAAACAGTTTTGCCATTTGGCGCGAAGATAACACAATCATTTCAGTGTATAATGAAGGAAAATCGACCGATAAAAACATTCCCACCATGTGTGATTTGACATGCTAGATGTATGAATAGCAGAATACTTTTAACAGATCATATTCACTCTCTAATCCTGCATTGACTATGCTTCTGTCGACTCTTCCAAATATCAAGTAGAAATGATAATTGCTCTTTCTAAATCAGAGGTCCTATGAAACAGTTTTGGAAGAAAATCTTCAGCTGTGTCTGTATATCCTCAAAAGACGAGATAACTTCAAAATAACAAATCGAATATCACCCGAGTAGAAAACCCCCAATCCAACTAATTCATTCGTTCACCGCTTCCATTCGTTACATTTAATTGGTGCAAAAAGTATGTCAACCTCATTTTATACAGCTTACGCCGAATAAGATTATGTGAGACCCACTCCTTCTAATGCTACGATATTGCACTGTGCTTTAAACCGGGAAAAGATATACGACAGTATTGTTTTACCGTTAGTCGCCAATATCGATTTAACATTAGCCACATAATTCCCATTGCACTCATAGGCAACTTCCATTGAAGAAAAGTCTAATTAAATACTACTGCTAAGCCCGATATTAGTTGTCGGATTATTTTTCTGCTGCGGATAATTTTTTTGTTAGAAAATTCAGAAGGCAGGGATTCTGTAGTGAGAGTAATATCATGCACATTATATTACAAGGTCAAGCATATAAACAGATAACAACAAGGAAGTTATTTATAAGTTTCGAGTTTTTGTTCTATTCTCTGAAAGTAGCATATTACAGGAAACTACATAATCTTGAAAATAATTCATTGTAATATCTTATTTAACTGATAGGATTTTGAGCGTACACACAAGTAATGTATACTTATTTGTAAAATTTTGAAAACTTATACTTTCGTTTTACAAAATAATTTATAGTTCATTTGTAGTTCAATAATTTTATCAAGAAGGAAGTTTAAATTGATATGGATCTTTAAGATATTCAAGCACTGGTATTTGTGATTTTTTATATGGTAATTAAATTATTGTATCCTAAACGTCTTGCAGTTGCGAAAGTATAAATATGTGTTTGTTTCTTATTACTATTCGTGTGATAGAATGTAACAAACGCTATGCAAGACAGTAAGGAGTTTATTGCAAAATGGTAATACAAGAATGAATTTAGGGATCTAACAGTTGTTGTAAATAAAAACCACCAACCCCCAACCCCTGTCTGTCTGTCTGTTTCTGACTGTCTGTCTGTCTGTTTCTGACTGTCTGTCAATCTGTTTCTGTCTGTCGGTCTGTCTGTCTGTCTGTCTGTCTCTCTATCTGTCTCTTTATCTCTCTCTCTCTCTCTGTCTCTGTCTCTCTGTCTCTCTCTCTCTCTCTCTCTCTCTCTCTGTATATCTTTTGTTGCATACATTAGTCTCATCTGCATTGTACCAGCCCATCTACAATGTCTTAAAGTCACTTTGAAAGTTATTTTGAATGTATATCTGTTTTTCTCTTAAACTCCTTTGTAGGTACTGTTTTAAAGACAAACAATACAGAAAAAACACAGTGTAATGGGAGGTGAGCAGTCAAAACGTGAGAAAACAAAAACTGCAATTAACGATATTTTAACGTTTCTCGCGGAGGAAGTTAAGACTTGGGACAGGGATGTAAAAAACATGCAAGCCAGTTTGAAAAAAGGGGATGATGATTGGATACCTGCATATCTCTATAGCCAGATGGATGACACAGAAGTCAGATGGAAAAACGTCAAAGCTCCCTATATACAGGTATGTTTATGTATAGTGAAATAACACATGCATCAACAATACAGAAGGACATGTCTAAAACCTTAAAAAAGAAAGAAAAGAAATACTCTTCTCTATATGTATAGTAATGGAAAGTTTAGTGTAACCTTTTCTACTATGTCTTTTATCATCATAATTTCTTGTTCAATCAGGGTGGATGATACGAAACAGTACTATTGAAATATTTCTAAAGCTGACTGAAATATATTTATTCTTAAAAAATGACATGGTATCAAGAGATTGTGCTTAATACTCATAAACGCTTTATTGTAGCTCACACTCATTATTAAAAATATATGGACATTTGAAAAAAAATGTTTTACCGTAGTTTTCAGCGGAGCAACGTAAAACGAAGGACAGCTGCAAAGCTACAGAAAAGTCTGCAGATGGACGTACGGAAACACAAAAAAGAGACGATGAAATAAGACAGCTTCAGAAAAATAATGAAATTTTACTGAAAAGGAAAGGAGAAGTCGAAGCAGAAAATTGGAACTTAAAAAAAGAACTTGAAATCTATAAACAAACATCGCAGAAAAATGGGTGAGATTATGTTTTATTTTGGAACTATTTCAGAACAAATAGTAAGAAAGTAAGTTGGATTTTGTTTTTAAAATGGATTCTTTACTCTGCTAAAACTTCAAACAAATGACATATTATAGGCTTATCTTACCGATGAGTTATAAGTACGGGTACAATCTCTGGTGGTCGTCGTCCGACGTCCATTGTCACTTGTGTTGTAGCATTATTGCACTGATGCTTTTCAAAAAGTATGAAATGCTTCTGGTCCACTGCACACAGGGACCAGTCTTGCAAAAGAAAATTCTTTAAATGGTTTCTTCTCATAAACCATTGGTGTGTGAATGACCAAACTTGCTCTGTAGCATCCTTGCATTGGTCCCATTGAAAATGTAAACGATTCCGGACCATTGTGCACAGATAAACTGTAAGTAAAATAGAAAATACTTGAAGCAACTTTTTCTCATGAATCAAGGTAAAGTAAGTCACCAAAATTACTTCGAAGCATCGCTGCAATGACCTCTTAACAAAACGTGTAATGGTTCTGGTTAAATGCAACATAGGCCACTGTTAGTTAAAGTACCTACTTCTTTAAATGGTTTTTTCTCACGATCAGTGGTTGGAAAGTCACAAAACCCACTAGGTAATATCTTTGCATTGATTTCTTTCAAAACAATTGAAATGGGTCCGGTCAACTACACACAAAGACTTTTGTGAAAATATATCTGTCTAATTGTCGAAAATGTTTATTGTACTTAAAGAAACAAAGAAGCTGACACTAAATCCAAACAATCCGACGAAGAGAAAAATATCTACACTGGATCGCCAGATACAGTGACTGCGAATTCTAAGGTAAATACATATGCTACTATTTTGTGACTGTATAGTCTATATCGAAAATATTCTCAGTTTCTTTAAGACATATATTCTTTCATAGCTTGCCCAAAGAATACACACGACATGCCTGATTGTATCAATGATTCTTAAAAAACCGGACATTAAAATTTAATTTTAAAGTAATTTTCATAAACTGTAATGATAACTTTCTGAATGTTCTAAAGAAGTTGTTCTCTTGCTTTAACAAAACTATTTTATTAAATAAGTTTTGTGTCTATGTCATCTTCTTTACAGCAGAATAACGTATCCACAGAAAATAAGTCTGGATCTGATAAGGATGAAGCTTTAAGAAGATTGGAGAAGAATATGAAAGAGGAAAAAGAGGAATTTGAAAGAAAGATGTCAGAAATGAAAAAAAGGTTAAACGTGCATTCCTCTGAAATCAAACGATTGAAGAAACGCATAGAAGATCATTATAAAGAAATGAACATGATTCAGTGCAGTTTCATAAGATACATTGAAACCTTATTCTTAAGATTTTCGTTGTATGCCACATTATAAGTTAAAAAGTACAAAAGTACAAATGTAACCACATAAATAGAATCTCAAACATTGTACTCATACATTCTGTTGATATCACATGCTGTTGCATTAAACATTTAGTTAATATGCGTATATTGACTAAATAGTACTATTCACATAAGCTATGAAAGTCTCTCAGTATGTATCATTTTGCATTTATATTGTCGCGATGAAAACTAAAAAATATCGTTTAAGATTAACGACAGAGGAACAAGCCTCTGAGAAGCAGAGAAAAGACGCTGAAGAAAAATTCAAGAAAGAGGAGTTGAGAATGCGTGAACAATGCGAGGTTTTGATGGCTGAAAAGCAAAGTTTAGAAACCCGGGTTCAAGAAGTTGATAAGGAAAAAGATGCCTTATTGTTACGGTACATTAGAAAATATAAAACATTTTTTACTTCAATTATCCCTTAAAGACGAGAGGTGCGTATTTACTGCATTGATATAAATATAGTTGCCTGTGTGTTGGTACCAACGATGGTCTGTTTTAATGCCCTCAAAGGTGTATATAACAATATTACAATGTACTCATACATTCTGTTGATATCACATGTTCTTTTGCTGTTGCATTAAACATTTAGTTAATGTGCGTATTTTGACTTAATGGTACTACATGTATTCACATAAGCTATAACATTAGAATTGCTTAGATCACCAGGTCCTGAAAGTCTCTCAGTATGTATGAAACATACCAGTGTATCATTTTGCATTTATATTGTCTCGATGAAAACTAAAAAATATCGTTTAAGATTAAAGACAGAGGCACAAGCCTCTGAGAAGCAGAGAAAAGACGCTGAAGAAAAATTCAAGAAAGAGGAGTTGAGAATGCGTGAACAATGCGAGGTTTTGATGGCTGAAAAGCAAAGTTTAGAAACCCAGGTTCAAGAAGTTGATAAGGAAAAGGATGCCTTATTGTTACGGTACATTAGAAAATAGAAAACATTTTTCATATAAATCATCCTCAAAAGATGAGAGGTGCGTATTCATTTCATTTATATAAATATAATTGCAATTGTGTTAGTACCAGTGGTGGTCTGGTTATGTCCCCAAAGGTAGGCATATTAAAATATCACCGTCCGTCCGTCTGTCAATACGTCTGTCTATTCGTGTATCCGTCCTTACACTTTTTCGTGTCCAGGCTGAAACTTTGTCATGAATTGAAGGATTTAAAATAACTTGGCACAAATGATGAGCACATCAAGACAACGTGTCGCTTGCAAAGACCCAGGACCCTACCGCAAATGGCAAGATCACACTTAAGAGTTTAAAGGTAATGGAATCCTGTGCATGTGCACACGTTCGTGTCCGGACTGTAACTTTGTCATGCACTGAAATTGTTTTATATATTAGATGTTTAGCACATCAAGACAACGTGTCACGTGCAAATCCCACGCCCCAAAGGTCAAGGTCACACTTAGACTATAAAGGAAAAGGAATCCTGTATTATATGCATACATTCGTGTCGGTACTATAATTTTTGTCATGCACTGATGGATTTTAAAATTATTTGGCACAAATTTTCAGCACATCAAGACGACGTGTGCTTGCAAACCAAATCCCCGCCTTTAAAAAAAAAAATCAAAAAAAAAAAAAAAAAAAAAAAAAAAAAAAAAAAAAAAAAAAAAATATAAAAAAAAAAAAAAAAAAAAAAAAAAAAAAAAAAAAAAAAAAAAAAAAAATTGTTGAACACATAGAGTTGATATGTCACGTACAACATTTGACGATTCCCCAAAATGGCAAGTTCTTACCAAGTATTTGGTTATGAATCCTGTGTAAAAAGAAACTATGTTAAAAATGGAAAAATTTTAAAAAAAAAAAAAAAAAAATTTTAAAAAAAAAAATTAATATTAAATAAAAAAAAAAAAACCCTGGAGGTCATGTCCGGATTGTAGCTCTGAACGTTACATTGATTTAAAAAAAGAATGAATTGTAACATATGTTCAGCACATGGAGATAAAGTGTCATGCGCAAGTACGGGTTCCAAGTCTTGAAGGTCAAGGACACATACCCTGAGAAACTTCTTTTGGGGCATTCGTCACTTATCAGGGACAACTCTCGTTTATTCTTAAAATCTAATTTGCTATTACTGGTATTTTTATTCTATAATTCGGTGTGCAATAATTTTTTCTCGTTTAAAGTTGACTTTGGCTTTGATAATGTTTCCTTTGTTATGTTCCAAGGCTCAGTAAAATTGCTGGAGACAAGCTTGCTGCCAATAATCCAGCAATAACCGATCTAAGTGACTCCAATCGACCAACAAAACTTGGAGAAGTATACAGTGAGTTATATGATAATGAATGGACAGATGCATTTGAAGCTTTGAAGGATGCAGGTCATACAGAAGAATCTGCCATTGAAACGTTACGTTTGACATTAGAGGTAAATCATTTACATAATCGGGATTTAATGACATATATGCTATGTTATTTAACTAATACTAGTAATATTTCTTGTATAAATATCACTCAAATTATTTATAAAATAATTTCTTTTCCATTTACTTACAAACTTAGGCACTGTATTTTTACATTTTGAATTCACATATCAATAGCTATACTAATAATACCTGTCATGAGAATAACCTCGTTCCCGCCAAACCAGTTTCTTTCGGCGAGATGACGGATATTTCAATCTGAAGCCAATGTCTCATGATAGAAACGTTTTTTTGCATACCGTCTTGCACTTTAAAGTAGACTTATCAAAATGATGAATTATCGTATAAAGACAAACACTTTTCCGACGATGGGTTTAGGAAAGTGACGTCACAACGTTTATAACGTCACGTGATAAGTAATTCATGAGAGTCGTCTGGTATAAGAGGGTTGCCAGACCGGTTTTTCCGGCCGAGGCAAAATCACCGGAAATGCCGATCTGATATGCAAGAAAGTCATGTCGTTGACATAAATCTCAAAGCTGATCGTCTCAATACGATACACCATACTTTGAAACGTAAATTCAATTGGTGGTATAATTTTCTTATTTTTCTAAGAACGTGGTGCAATTTTGTGAAGACAAGGCCAAACTGGTGATAGACAAGTCTTCGGATGCTGTCAATCTGTTGCTTGAGGAGTACCAGATGACAACCACGGAACAGGTATATATGCTTCTATTGATAAAACTTGACGAGAAACGTTCATTATAATGCAACTGGACTACCTCTATATAGCTCAGCATAAAAACTATTCGTGTTGTTTATTCTGTTATGAGTACGTTAAAGCTGCTCGCTCTAAGATTTTGGTGAAAATGCTCTCAAATTACTACTTAGATTTTTACGTTTGATTTTGATTCTAGCTATTTCTTTTAAAGAGACACTCCCAACATCTAGCCGATTATATTCTCGAAACATAGATTATGTGTGTCGTGTGTGTGTGTGCGTGTGTGTGTGTGTGTGTGTGTGTGTGTGTTGGTGGTGTGCACTTCTGGGTGCTGTGGGGTTCGTTTTGGGGAGGCTGCGTTTTTGGTACGTGGCATTCCCTGTTTGATATTATTTTTGTTTCAATGAACGTAAACTGATAAATAAATATAATTAAAAGAAGAACCTATGGCGAAAAAAGCCTCATTTTACCACAATTAATCAATATAGAGGCTTTCTGTGTGAAATCGCATCCGCTCATTTATTGTACAACAACAACTCTACATAGACTATTGAATGGTTTACGGTACTGCAGTATATTTTAAACCGCTGATTTTATCGATAATGACTGGAATACATAGCTGAAACTTTTAGGTTAAGTTATGATACTTCCAAAGATTCTGTTATTTATGTTTTAGAGGTTATTTAGTTTGACTTCCGTTATAGGATATGTCCCTAATTTTATGTGTAAGTATATCGTTTTAGAGAATTATTTTTCACCTGAAACTGAACGAGCAGCTTTAACTATGATGTTGTAACATCGCAGCATATATTTTTTTATTTTCAAAAATGAAGGTTTCGGTCATACTACTGATCATTTATGTGACAGGTTATTTTAATCCTTGTAATCATGTAAATGAAATATTTATGCTTGAAAAGAAAGACAATTCTTAACTGTAACTGTAAAACATTCTCTGTTAAGTTCTTTGCATTGTTAAATATCACAAAACCATAAAGTACGCTTTAAGGTCCATGCTGGTTTGTAGTGACAAAACAGTTTAAAAAGTGTAGGTCGTCTTATGTCTTTAGTATAAAATGACTGGACGGACCGGTTCCATGAGTAGCTGAACACCTCCGCCAAATACTCAAAGAAATTCATAAAAGCAAACAATGTCATAGTCTAATGTCACTTCCGTGGTAATTGTATTGGCGGGTTCGAATCCCACCGGCGACACTTCTATTCTCTTGTTGTTTTTTTTCGGTTTCTTATCTAAATTTGATCATTTTTTAGGCTCGAACATGGCAAAAAGAGAAATACCAAAAAAAAAAAAAAAAAAAAAAAAAATCAAACATATGCGAAATGTCTTCTTGAAGTAACTTGTCCGAAATATAGTACACTTACTAGTCAAACTTTTTCAACATTTACAACGTTCACAGATTGAGCATTCAAAAAACCTTTCGTCTTTTAAAACAATGTGAATAACTTTTTCAAATTAACATATTAGTTTTGAATGATCAATACTTTTATCATTTCACTATAAAAACAGTATATTTTTAGCACCCACTGGGCGCCGCCATTATTGAGTTTTGCCTGACGTACTGTAGCATGCCAGTACGACAAGGAACCAAACTAACAATTTCATTGCGGTAGTAAAATGACAATGATAACCCGAGGACCTAAAAATATGCACGAAAACAATAACACTTTTTAGTGCAATTTGATTTTATTTGACAGATCATTATGTCTTTTTCCTCTTCCTTCTAAACAGAAAATGCCATCTCGTGTAACGATGTCACGAAAACAGGTATGTAAATTAAGTCATTCAAGTTTTATTATATATAATAACTGATTTTAAATATTAGCAATTAGATGATTTCATTTGAAATTTGTTTGCTTTTTTCTTTAATGCATGTAGATTTAAATCTACCCTTAACGGTCAATACACTAAATAGAGTTTGGTTTTACATAATACCGGTTTTTGAAAATGTATTTATAAGGCACGTGATATCGGTCCACTGTTACGTGAGAAGTCAAAGGTAGACTACTGGAGACTACAACAAAAATGGAAACCTACAACAAGTGGGAAAGAAGTAAAAAAGAGTTCAGAGAAGGTATGTCAGAGTTCTGGCCCTTTATAGTACAAGAAAATCACTAATCTTAAGGAATGTACCGATTATATTTATGGGAAACAGGTTTAAGGACATTGTTTTCAAAATTCATTTGATTTTAGTTACAATCATGCTTAACAAATATTTTTAAAACAATATCTTACACATCAGTAAATATAAATTCAAATAAAGTCACCACGAGATCAAAGATGGCGTAACGAACGTCGCAAGGTTGTTTTACGTCAATGTTATATTTGCTCTTCTGTTGAACGTTAGCGATTCAATTATGACGAAAACAGCAAAAGTTTTTTATTTGCAATGTTTTGATTTCTAAGGTAATACGGAGCCTCAAAAAGACAGTGACCATCACATTAAAACTTAAAAAGCCTTTGGGAACTAGTTGTCATGACACTATATGTAATATTTCTCAATAATTGTGAAGTCATTTTAAGACGTCTTTAATAGAAGTTATTGTTCTGAAATGGTTCTGGACAAAACAAATCCATGAAAATATCATACCATTTACCGGTAAATGCAGATAACTCAAAATATGATTGATAAGTCCGGTTTTCAAACGACGCACCTAATATTCTAACACTATTGACATTTTCTCTTTTATTCGCACAGAATATACCCAAATATATCACGCTAGTCGTCTGGACCTATTTGGGCTTTCAAATTTACCCTCCCGTGTATTTTTTCACCCAACATTAACGAGTACGAATGCGTTCATGTGCTTGATTTGGCATACTTTTTAATGAAGTCACGTAATATATACAGATCGTAGTACAATTTATTATAGTTCCGTTGTCGTCTGCACTACCAAAAAAGAACAATAAAATAAGTCAGAATTTGTTTTAATGGCGAGAACAGGTGCCTATAGAAAGGGAAACGACTTTATGTAAGCAAATAGTCCAACCCGGTTGTTCCCTGTAGAATTATTTTTTTAATTAATGTTTTACAATTGAAATATATTATTTTGAGTGAAATACCGCATCATTTACCAGGATTTACCTTTCAGTTGCTTCGCTATTAACTAATCAGGCCTTTGGAATTTCTGATTAGATTACTACGCATCTGATCTCCAAATCTTGATGAATTATTCGGTATATCACTCAAAAGTAAATCGTTTTCATAATTACATTTTAATTTACACATGTATTGCTTTATTCTTTCAAGGTACAAACAGCAGAAAAAGTAAAACTTGACGTTGGTAAACTGCAAATATTTAGAAAAGAAGTTGCAACGTCTATGGTTCCAGTAGTTCAGACGGTATGACATTTTAATATTATATTATCAAGACAGAGAAGTGTATGGGATTATATAACTGTTATTGAGAAATGTAATTTTGATCATAGAAGTTGTAATTTCGATGGATAGAATTCAGATTTTGTTGGTGAGTTACGTCATATGGAATTATGAAGTCCTAATTCTATTTTCACTAAATTGTTTTTAATGCTACACTACACTTCTTTTCATTATAAATTATGAGAAAAATAACAAACTTCCATTTCTTTCTGATATGCGTGTATACGTTATTAAGGATCTTCTAAACACATTTAAGTTGATAACACTTTGCAATTTCACCTGGTACATATTTGTAAATTCATTTTCATTTTGAATGATGATAATTAGGATTTGCTTGATAAATAACTTCACCTTAAAGTGTATGAATTTATTCATGGTGTTACAAACTACATGTATGTGAACTACACTAAAAAACAACAACAAATGAACTCTGAACTCACAGGTCTGAAAAATATATTTTATTAAACCTTTCACTAGAAGTATATGTATATCAATTTCCAACCAGTGCTCTCCTAACTTCAGGCATATATGGATGCATGCTGGACGAACGATTGTATACCGGAACTGAAACCCTACATACTGAAGTGTTTGAACCTTGGGTGGATGATGGTCGTCCAATCTCCACAAATGGTGCTGCACAGATGCTCTAGTGATCAGGAGATAAAGTTTGATAAAAACTTACACAAAGAGTACACTTCTACCGGTCCAGTTGTCAGTTTCGTCGTTTGGCCGGCACTGTTGCTTCACGAAAAGGGACCAGTTGTGTGTAAAGGTGTAGCCGAAGGAAAGAAAAAGCCCATCGAAAAGGATGTTGCATAAAAATCAATAACTATTCGGCTGCATTAAATACAATCTTGTAAAATATGTTCAAGTCCATAAACTTCACAGTCAACGGTGCTAAAGGTATTGCCGAAGGAAAGAAAAAACAACAACAAAAAGATGGAGCATACAAGCAATAAACATGCGGCGTCAGGCTAAATGAGTTTTAAATGAAAAGCAGCTCTTTATGTTTTCCTTTTCGAACCTCATCGGAGTTTGTTTAACAAAAGTATTATAACGTTTCTTTTCATCATCACGTCTGCTTGTGAATTAATTCAAACAAAAATTGTTTAATTGTGTAATCATCAGTACGAAACCAATGCTTTAGCATGTAAGGACATTTAAAAATAATTATTATCTGATTACATGCATTATGAACAAATTATTATGACTCTATTGACCATTCTACACGTGGTGTTTGTAGATTGATTAAAAAACGCATCCAGTCTGGGGTATTTGATCAAAAGTGGATGTGCAAGTAATCTATAGGCTGGTGTACAGCTGTGCTTTTATTGATTTGTACCTTTGACATACCTGGTTGATCAAAATCAATTGCTGATAAACATGTTGTAAGGATGTGATATTAAGAAAAATTAAAAGAATTTTTGATAAAGCACATTTTAAGAAATGCATGTCATTGACATGAAATCGTTAGTAAATATTTATGTAACTACAAGTCTCAGATATCACAATATAGACATTATTATTTTAAGGAGCGTTAGACGGTAACAAACATTTCACCGGTGTTCATATAAAGCGTTACTTCATACAGTATTTTCGAACTTTGTATAATCAAATTATAATGTACAGGTATGTAATAACAGATAATCACTTAGGAATATTTTCATTGACAGTTCAATACCACAGAATTAGTTTAACAGCACAAAACATGAACATTGTTTTAAAGCGTTAGTAAGTCAGAAAATGTGTACAGCTGTAATGTCAGTGATCAAGAACACCATTCTTGGGTTTGATAGGCTGGATTTAGAGAAAGTTTATTTAGCCTTCAATTGAACAATATGTTGTCACCATATCAGCATAATCATCCACACTGAGGGTCTACTTCAATTTCTCCCATTCTCTAACCTTTTCGAAATATGCAAAAAAATCTTGTTTTTCTGTCATATGGCAGTGTCACTGTAAACCTCTAATCGGCAATAGCACAAACATCTAAAGGACTTCAGGTTTGGAATGTTGAAGCAGAAACTGAAGTGCTCCAAAATATTTCGATTTGTTTTTCTAACTGATTTACCGGTTTACTGAAAACATTCATTTTGTGGGACCACTGTTTCCGTAAATTTCAGTAAATGCTTGTTACAAGTATTTCACTTTATGATTTGATTAAGTAAGTGTAATAAAAGATTGACGTTTTGCTGAGTTTCTTCAAATACATTTAGGTCTTCTTAAATTCTAGTTCCCAAGTTTAGTTTGGGTACGAGTAGCTCTAAAAGCTACTTATGTCCATTGTTCGCTGCATCATTATCACAAGTCAAAGTTATTGAAAGTCTCTCAATCACTGTTATTGCATTTTTCAGATAAATGTACAGAACAAGTTTTCATGTGTATTTCTTCCATATTGGACAATTGATGATTTACTAATTGTTAATGGTATGTAGTGATATGATGATGCCATTCATGAATCCTTGTATTCTCATATCCAAAATGTTCTTTTTCTGATACACTGTCATTCTTTGTTCTATTGAAAATAAACTATTTTAGTTTAGTTTGTACTTATTTATTTAAGCTGGATTGTGAAGAAAGCTTTAAGCTTATGAAGTAACTCTCGAGTCCGCTTCCTGGAAAAACCAGTACTGGTGTTATTATGAGGAGTTACGGAGGCAACCAGTTCAACATTTATTTTGGCCTTTTTTTAAAACACGCGGTATTGATCTTGAACAAGATAACGTAAACATAAATTCATACGACGTTAGTTTAATCTTATTTCTAGTACAAGAAAAGACAGCACGTAGCTTTTAGAAAAGTTCTCAGTAAAGGTATGTATACATACATTTAATATTTGAGAGATATCTTCAAGAGCTGTTTTCGTAAATAATATGAAAAGAACTGCCGTATTCTGTTTGATTTAACACAAAGTAGCTCTCTTTCACTGCTAAATGTTTAACGTTTGTTTGACCGGGGTATGGCATATATGTACTCGTTCATGTTGATACTGTGCCTTGAAAGTATTATATTTTATTCATACGAAATTGAAATGATTTTCAAGCGTTTCAATTTAAAAATAAAAACTACAACTTGACCGTGATGATAAGTAAACATACAACAACTGATAAATTTCCTGTTGGTATTTACCTCAAACGTCCGACATATACTCATGATCTTTGGTAAGATTATTTATACTAAATCATGGGACCTAACCCACAGCAAAACTGAATTATTTATCTCGCCGATAAGACATTTAATATGAGAACGTGGTGGTAGCTATTACCATACTTTTCATGAATACACATACGGTTTAACTCCTTCCTTACGTGGTGTTTCACCAAAAATGCATATCAAAGTACTTTATTTCACGGGTCTGTCCACTTACATTGCATGAGTAAACATTTCGAACCCCAGTGAGTGTGCCTGCATATTTTATTTATATATACGATCGTTGTAGCCTTTGTCTTTTTATTTACTTTTTCTTTTGCTATAGTTTGTTTTACGTACTGTTAGTTCATCATGGTCGATTTATTACATTTACTTTTCTGTTTTGAGATAAATGCTTTCAATTGCAGAAATGTGAGGTACAAAAACTTTCAACAGTTTTAAATTTGTTTAAGGTAAATCGTAGTACTTCAGGTGTAAAACGATATCGTTATCCCCGTACAGTACCCCGTGGTCAACTTTAAATGTTTGGTTACCCTACATGTTTCGGGTCAGTTTCTGTACAAGGAAGTAAATTAGGCTTCAATATATTAATTTCCTTCTTTAAACTGGATTATTTCTACAGGGTGAGCAATGTTTTATTGACATTCAAATATATTTTCCTAAAATTAGTAAATGATATTCATGTGGATACCGAACTAAAGGGTGATTATTTAAATCTTCTTTCGTTTTAGGAAGTGTAATATTTTGACATTATATGAAACATAACGCATACTGTTAAAAAACAGCTACCTGTGATTATAAATAGTGGTGTTTATGCTAGAGTGTAGTCTGACAGGTATTGTCTATGTGGAGGCTCCCACCTATCTTTGCAGCGTATAATATATTGTGATTGATTTATATTATTTATTAATTTACTGTGCATTAAAACGTTACCTCTATGTCAAAATTCTATGTTTATTTTTTAAGTAGATTATGCTATAAGATTTAATTGTTTTTAGAGTCATTATAAAAGTAGACCGATAGGATACAATGTTTACAATATTTCTATTTTCTAATTTCATACAACTGGCCTTCATTAACAAGTAGCAGTATTATATGAATCTTCCACTGGTTGCACGTGCAGATGTGAATTTTAGGCCCGAGGGTAACTGTTTTTTTTTTTGCGGTAACGAGGCTCTGCCTGGGGGTGTAAGATGAGATTTTCCAGCACTGGTAAAAACTGCAGATATCCCGATCTGGTATGCAAGAATATAACCCCTATTGTAGCCTCATATATTGCAGTTTTCAGCTGCTAAGATTTATCATAATCCTTTCTAACATACGGCAATTTTTTTTTGTCCTACAACTATTCTCCAAATGTAGATCGCGATGTGTCTTTAATTAAGTTCATCACTTGTTATAGGTAGCTACAACACACAATGGGTAATGCAAACCAGAAGCCTGTTCTTAGTAATTTGCTACAATTTATTGCAAATGAAACAAATAAATGGTCAACTATTCTACACAACTTGAATAATCAGCCAAGGCGTGATTTTCCTCTGGAAGGATACATTTATCAAGAGCTGATAGGAACGGAAGAAAGATGGAGTCGGATAAGACAGAAAGGGGTAATATCTTTACATACAGCTAAATCCACTATTTAGTGTAGGATCTGAGTAAATGTTTTAGACTTTTAATTACTCAATCATATTGTTCTAGTCTTATAATTACAATTAGGCAATCATTGGCAATAAAAAATATGAATATAGATCCACTAGTTAAATGTAAGAGAATTTTAAGTGCAAAAATAGGAATTGAAACTGAGGAAATGTAAAACCCAACCACATATATTTCACGAATGCAGATTGAGCACGTATTGCTCAATTGTTTATCTCCTTAGATTAAGTTTTGTGTTACATTATTATTAAAAGTGAACACATACGTAGATTAAATACATACAAAAAGAACTTTATCAGCGTGTCATTTCGTCCCAGTCGGTTATGACCTGACTTTTGTGCAGCAATGTCAGAACTGAATAATAGCTGGTAGTTACAAATCTTTTTTTTATACAACAATCAGCATATCAACAAGTCTGAAGCACAAGCAATAAAAGCACAGTTTGAAGACACACTAAAGCGACAAACATATGATATTCACCGATTGTCATCAAACAATGAACGACTGGAAAGTCGTAATCAGGAGCTCGAACGACGTCAAAGTGAAATGGCAAAGAAAATTGCATTGTTAGAAAAGGAACTTAAATACAGGTAAAATTTAAAAAATGTACTGTTTTATGAGCATACAGTTTGACAATACCCTTTACTGTTTAGTTCACACATGGACTTAGCATGGATACGAATGCACTAGAGACATACATGAATAAACGTTACATCTTAGCTGATATCGATATCCATATTCAAGTAATTTGTCAACAAAATAAAGTGCCCAATCAACTTCATTTATTTTAACTTTTTGTCCGGTGTATCTCTTTATTATATTAGTTATTTAACAGGAAGCAGGACACTCCTGGTGCCAGCAGCAAGTATGGTTACCCTAATCAAGACATACAACGAAAGGTACGTTCAACAACGACTATGATATATGGTTTCTATAGCATTGTGATGCTTAATATCTTATCTAACTTTTAAAAAAATGTTTGATTGTAAACTTCTATATTTCTCGTAAAGATATGTACAAAGATACACTTAAATGTGACTCTGGTTGAGTCAATTTTTAACATAACATGTTTACAGTTTAAAATTGTTATATTTTTGATGTTTTCAAGAAAAAAGAAATACCGGAGCATAAAAACTTTTAATATCCATATTTGATAAACCTTAATAAAGACTTAGTGCTTTTTTTTCCTACTGAAATAAATATATGCAGCTGAAACTAGGAAATTAGATAATTTGATTAGCGAAGCATTTGGGTGTTTGCGTAACTATGCGACTAGACCCTCACCCTCTCCCTTCTGGCTCAAATTTGATCACGTTTGTTAACTGTGACTATTAAGTAACAACTTAACTCGATTGCTTGGTAACGTTTCAATAATTAAGCGTCTTGATAATATTAGCAACACCAAGATGGCACAGACGAGAAAATACAACATTTACAGAAGCAAATAACAAAATTCGAAGAAGAAAATCAAATACTGCAGGCAAATGTTGAAAGCTTGAATATGCATGTAAAATTCGTTGAAGATGAAAAGGATGGGCTTTTACTCAGGTGATTATTTTGTTTCATACATATGTGAAATTTAGAAAATCTGGGAAAAGTTTTTAAATGCCATGAAAAGAATATGTTCACAAAATCCATTTTGCCTTAATTACAAAATAGCAGTATAATTTCATTACAACATTACAATTTAAACTGTGTCGATATAGCAATAAAACTAAACATTACTTTTTTAACTAATGCAAAAGACCTCTAACGGGAATACTTTATAAATACTTTTTTATTTATAGCTTACAAATACTTCATCATTCATAGTATCTACGGAAATTCTTGTTATACAGACTCAGCAAAATGGCTGGAGACAAGTTGGTAGATAACAACCCTGCAATTGCGGACTTAAGTGATCCAAACAGACCAACGAAACTTGGGGAGGTATATACTGAAATGTATGACAATGAATGGACCAGTGCCTTTGAAAAATTGCAAGCGTCTGGCTATGATGATGAGACTGCCATCGAAACATTAAAACTTACGTTAATGGTAATGTCTTATTAAGCAGGAAACATTATATTTTTACGATGTAACGATAATTATATATAATTATAATATTTTAGCGATTGATTAAATACCGGTTGAAGGCATATTATACTATGGTGCTGGGCCCAGTATTCGTGGTAGGTCCAGAATTCGTGGTATTTAGACAGTTTGTTCTTTCCCCATTGCTCTCATTAAATAAAACAACAGAAGTAAACCAAACCGTAAAGATGTTCCAGCTGATGTTTTTAGTTGATATCAGTTACGAAAATATAGTGTTCTTATACCGTAAGTGTTGCTTCATGTACTCCCAAAGTGAGTCTGAACATTTTGTTTATTATTGAAATGGTTGCTTTTTAAAAACTGGTACTGGAAGAATAGCTGACTGTATGTTTATATATAATCAACTGATATTGATTCACAAGACATAAAGATATAATTTTAAACGAGATTCTGAAATATCATTTGGGACACTTCTGTTGCAATGTAACTTTTTGGTCGACCCACGAATTCTGGTGCACATATTCCTGTGACGTCAAAGGTCAACACACTTTATATTTTGGAAGCTGTGTAAACAATGTGACAATCAGCATAAATAAAGTGAATCGTATGTTAAATGTTAGATGTTCTTGGTTATATTTTGACCTTGATTGTTTCTTTGTTTATTTTTTTTTGTACTCCGTAGTGTTATAAAGAGTTCTATTTACCACGAAAACTGGGCCAACCAGCATACACATTATTTAACTATAAGTTAGTTTCAAAAATGTTAGTCATATTACAAAGCATGTTTTTATTTCCTGAAATTGGTTGTCACGTATATCATATTTGGACAATAACATTGTGATTATATTGTTGGGAAGTACATCCTTGAAATTCAGTTAATTAAATAACTTAATATTACCCAGTATTTCTTTATACTTTTGAACCAGCAAATTATTCATATTCCTCAAGAAACATCGAAAAGCATCCGTTTTCAAAACTGTGGCTATCCGTCCTGTGTGAAATCATGAAAACTAATTGAATTGCAGCGTTGATATGAAACAAAACAGTTACAGTTGTTTCTTATTAATCTAAATCTTTTTGCATCAATTAACTAAAAGTTATGCATTATATGTACCTTGTATTTTTACCTATTTGAAGAACGTACACCAATTTTGCGAGACCAAAGCTCACAAGGTTCTGAAGCAAGCTGCGGATGCAGTTAATTTGTTGTTTGAGGAATACAGGCAGTCTGTAATAATAAAGGTAAATGCATTATTATTCATCACGACTACTATGAAATTTTGCCTACAAAGTCCATATTTTGCCAGATCATGAGTCAGTTCGAGATGCGTCAAATTATATTTATAACGAATGACGTTATATTAGACGTCATTTATTTTTGTGAAAATGTTTCCAAGAACATGTTTTCCTTACAGAGCTTGCGCATGGTTAGCAGTCGATAACTAGTTTAAATGTGCATAAATATTGATGCAACTGTTTCTGTTACACTTTTAATTGTTTAGCTATGCACATTGAAATATTATTTAAAGCATAAGTCATTTTGTAATACTATTACATGTTTTTTATATTTTTTTAACAAGGATGTTCCTGCTCACTTGACCATGCGACGACCACGTGTAAGTTGATTTATTCAATATTTTATTACAAACATATGTTTTTGTTTAAGTGATGAAAAATACATGTATGTAAATATCTCATTAATGATAAAATAAATAATGAGATCCATAATATTTCGTTATTAGTGTGCTCCATTTACGCTATATATTTCGAGGTTTAAAATAAAAATTGTTTAAATGTTGTTATGCTGTATCGCAAAACTTATGTTATTACTATGAAAATAATAGGTCAGCTGCCTTGTGAAATATATAAATAGCAAAGTGTACGACATAGTTCCGACATAGTGCTTTCAAAATTTCGAAAGTTTTTAAGTAAAATACGAAGATTGCATTGTGTCGTAAGATAATTATTGTGTGGAAACTGATATCATAATTTAAAAATAAATTAAGTCGAACTTTGTGTATTTCCTAGATTTAAGGATTAAAACTGTAACGTGTAGCATTCACCTGAGTTTTCATTTTGGAAAACTGGATTGGGGAGCAAATAGTGCTCAAAATAGTATACACAACTGGACCGTTAAAGTATTATGTTCTTTAGGTACGACGCCGGGGCAATTTTGAAGGAGAAATAAAATTGCAATATAGATGGAAACCTAAGGATCCGAAGATGGATGCTGGAAATCCGAACGGAAATCAGATGGTGAAGATACCCGAACTGGTACTTAAAAATATTACAATTGACTGTGTTTTTATCTTTAATATATATATTGTTAGACTCTGTCTTAATTAAAAGCAGTATGTACAATGTTTTTTTTACATGTTTCATTCAATTTTAGAAAGAAAACTGTTCTGTTTGCAGTAAAAAAACTCATGGTTATAAACAAAAAATTCAAGCAACTACAAATACCACCCGGTTTCACATTGTTTTAAAAAAGGTATGTACATTTTTTGTAACTAAAAGATAACTGATTTTCAGGAAAAAATAAGAGAAGGCCTGAAATCGACAGCGGAAAGTAAGTTAATACAGCTAAGAAAAGAAGTGGCAATGTCTATGGTTCCGATCGTGCAACAGGTATTTATGATTTTAAACAAAGTGTTTGTTTATTATAGTGTCACCCCTATTTTAAAGGGCCAGTCATTTCTGACTTATGAGACACCTTCTTTTGAGCACATGTACCTCCCGAATCCCATCCCTTTAACGCCAGGCACAAGACAGGTAGGCATACGGTAGCCATTATTTAACTAGCTGGCGGCTCACCAACCGGCCATATCAGAATCCCTGCTGGGATTCGAACCTTCGACCTCCCGCTCCCAAGGCGGATGCCTAAACCACTAGACCAAGGGAGACGGTCACATGTCGTTGTTAGAAACATTATACATTAAAGCCCCAGAAATGTAATTATGTACATTAAAAGGCGCGTATATAGTTTGTCATATATATTTCGTTGTGTTTTTGTGTTTTTGCAGTCACTAAAACTATATTTTCGTGTTCATTTGTTTGTGTGTAAACAGGCGGTACGATTTGAATTATATTTTCATTCCTTAAGGCGTACATTGATGCAAGCTGGAGTCCTGAATGTTTGCATGAGATGAAGGATTACATTATAAAATGCCTGTTCCTCGGTTGGATGATGGTTGTTCAATCTCCACCACTGACACTGGCATCATGTGAGGCAGACGACAAATTTGATAAAAAAATGTACAAGGAGTACACAAAAAGTGGAGACACAGTCGACTATGTGGTTTGGCCAGCATTACTACTTCACGAAAATGGCCCTGTAGTCAGCAAAGGTGTTGCTCAGGGGAAAAAAGGTTGAACTAGTGTTATGTTTCATCAGACGAATATTTATCTCAGATTTATGAACAACTTTCTTTAAGCGCATTTTTAAGTGTAAGCTGATTTAAGAAAAGTGTTTAAATTCAAATTTATTTTACTCTTTATTCAAATTAACATGTAGATGCTCAAAATGTATTCAAAATATCATTTTAGAAGTCTTTGTGCGGATAGCCGCCTGTAAGTGATGAATGTATATGGGAAGAACTTATAACTTGTGGAACCACCGCGGCGCAATGAAAGCGCGTTTGTCTCAGGACCGGAGGGTCCCGGTTCGAATCCAACCAGTGTCATTGCGATAGCATCCTTTGGCAAGCCATATTCCCCATTCTCTCTCTTCCTCTCTCTCGTTTCAAGAGAGATTAATCTAAGTTATAAGAATTTATTTCGCAATCGAGAATAATTGAATTAGTATAGATTATTCTAACACGACCAGCGAATAACCTACATACATGCAGAACAAAATCTATTTGGGTTAAGCGTGGGGATCCGATGGATGGCACACGTCCAGTTAACTTGATTAATGTTACGATGCCATTTACACTGACTTTATTTACTGTTTTGTTGTTTATTGATTTTGTTTACACAGTGACGTCATTTATTAAGAGGAACTGTGACGTCATTTAACTATACCCGTCACTAATATTTTTCGTAATGCGTACCCTGAAAAATCGAACCATTTCTATAAGTGAAATTCATGTTACATTTACTCAAAAATTATTAAAGTTTTTTTCTTTCTTATGAGACTAGTTTACGTTGATGAAAAATCTGAAACACTGCGTACTAAACATTTTTCAAGTGTTAGCGGGAGGAAAAAAAAAATCTAGGTGCGAAGCACGCAAGTGTAAATTACGTTCGATGAAAATAGTTCTCTCATTTTCTTCAAATGTTGTTTCAAATAAGTCGTGTTAGAATCGAAATAATAAGTCTCTCCAAGTTTGGTTAATGGTAGAATAACCTCGTTTGTCGTTCTTATGCGTAATGATATATCACTCATGTTACGAAAAACCAAACACGAATACACATTATTTCTTACATAATTTGTATAACAGGGTCGTTGTCTGAAAACATTCCACCACATATCAGCTATGATATTTAAATAGAAAAAAGGTTTCTTAAAGGTCATGACAGTGTAATATTAACCTTATTGATATCAGAGCGTTGAAAGAATCAGTCATTTAGTCAGCTAATTTGATGTAACTTTTCATACTGAATCTTTGTCCACGAATTGTTTTTTAATTATATGTAAAGTGTCGAAATTGTCATACACTTCAAGCATGTGACCATGGCCTTCCTAACGGGATAGTTAAAAAAGGGTAACATTTATTTGTATTATTCAACTGTATCATACGTATTAAAAGATGTAATTTGATTTTTTACTGCAGATTTTAAAGTAATAGAATGTCTTTATATTTTGAACATCTATTATTTGGTTTGTGGGAGTGCTTTGCATCATGGTGTTATGGATTTTTCTTTATAATTTATATTAATGTCTGATTTTAGCAACAATGAAAAAGTAAAAGGTAAAGTGTTTGCTTATTATAGTGTCACCCCTAATTAAAGGGCCAGCCATTTCTGACTTATGATACACATTCATTCTGAGCACATTTACATCCGAATCCTATCATTTATTGCCAGGCACCAGGCAGGTAGGCATACGGTAACCATTATTTAACTAGCTGGCGGCTCACCAACTGGCCATATCAGAACGAGCCCCCTGCCCCCGCCCCTGCATGCAAATACCACTAGACCATTTTTTGTATGTATGTGATTCCATAACTTTTCAGGTTCACATTTTATTTTTGCCACTGGTTCACATGTCTGATAGTTCATATGTTAGGTAGTTTAGTGCTTTGGTGTTGTTTTACTGCTCAGTTGTGAAGCTCATCCAACAATATAGCAAGATACCATATATTTGTTAGCACTGAGTCAGGAAAATTAAGCGTAAAATGTTCTAAATTCATGTTAGCATTGACTCATACAAAATCTGCTTAAACCATAAACAGAGTTTGTCATTGTCTTTTACATGAAAAACAAACGATGGGAAATATCTTTATATACACATTAGTATTATATATGATTAAGGTACTTCTTGACTGGAAAGAGTTTGCGTATCTAAACAAGGAAAAACTAGTGATTATTTTTCACGAAGAAGCGTAAGTCCCCCATCCCTATGAGACTGACCTTTGAGAAAGTGACCCGAAATTATAATGTGCACAACAAAGTTTCACACTGATGCTTCCATCAAAATGTTATGAAAATCCAGTAAGGGGTTTTGGAGAAGAGGCAAGATTTTACGTTTCTGGTCCCTGTGACATTGACGTTTGAGCCAGTGACCCTTAATTTTAATATTGACCCTGTGACCTCAAAATAAGTAGGGGTAATCTTATCATGGTCAAGATCAACCTCACTATCTAGTTCGAAGATCACAGGTCTATACTACACCAGTTATTGAACATGATAAATATGACAATGACCGTTGACCGTTGACCCAGTGACCTAAACGTCAATTGTGGTCACGTACTGGTTAAGGTCAACCTGTACATGAAGGATGTGGATCATATGCCCAATAGTTCTCTAGTTATTGAACAGAATAGGTATAACCATTGGTGTGATCTATTTTTACCCAAGGGACATACTTTAAACAAACTTCAGGGAGGACCACGAGACAAAGCTAAATGGATTTTGAAATAACTTTGCCTAGATGTATAACACATTAAGACGATGTGTCGCATGCAGCACCCACGCCCCTACCTCAAAGGTCAAGGTCACACTAAGAGTTTAAAGATGATGGAATCCTGCATATATGCACATATTACTGTCCGGACTGTATCTTTGTCATGCATTGAGGGAGGTTAAAATAACTTTGCACAAATGTTAAGCACATCTAGAAGATAGCGAACAATACATACTACCTTATCTCAAATGTTTAAGGTAATGGACTAGGTTATGCATGGTTACCCTATATGCATGGAAGGATGATACATATACATAGCATAATTGTTGATCACATGGAGATGACATGTCATATGCACAATTCTTGACATGGTTTATGCACGAACACGAACAGAGTCTCTCCTCCATCTTTACTACAAATGTCAGATATATCTTTGGAAACCTTTTTCATTGACTTCAACATTCAACATTTATTTTACAATGGTTTTGGTATGCAATGACATTTGTAACATGAATCTTGACAGTCTACACAAAGGACGATAGCCGAAATCATGTTACCGTCTTCCACACATTACTCACATAATTTATGTTTTCGTCATTCGCTGAAACCAAAAATTCAGATGATTGTTTGCCTAATACACTATCACTCATTTTCCACTTTTTGCAATCAATACTAAACAAATTCAATATTAAGGTAATATTACTTTGATGTAGATACTTTATAAATATAAATAAACGAGATCAAGTGCAAGCAGCGTGTTTCATTTTCTAATTATTTAACAGTACATGTAATTAATTTGATAACAACCACTTCTTAGATTAAGCTAAAGTTCTTTATAAATACGCCCGTCATACTTATGTTAAAGTAGACGATTTTAAAATGGCTAGTCGCGTGGAATTGTTTGATAATACTGAAGGTAGGTTATATTTACTGTTTATATTTCGCGTTTTTGTTATCGTAGTTTCGTGATTTCGCGTTTTCATCGTACTTTTGAGTATCGCGTTTCAGATCAACACATTCAAAGGCGATGGCCCTAACGGAATTCCGTAGAATACTGCATGAGATAAACATGAATATGTTTTTCACGAATCGTCCATATCAAGAACTACAACTCCGGTGTCATAAGTAATAATGCGTTTATGTCTAAACAAAACAGCATCAATTTTGATATTATGGAAAGAAGATCTTCAAAGTATTCGATATTGCCAAATAGGGTGAACAAGTCCCGTCCTTGAACACAATCATTATACAGATATGAAACAGGAAGTCTTAAAAACCATTGAACGCACTATAGCCGAAATTTGCAACGAGCCTGATGACATATAGAAACGATTGAGAAAGAACGCTTATGTAAAACTGGTATTTTTCCATCTTGGCCTCTTGGAAAAAGAATGAAAGACGCGATGATGACAGATACAGACAGAAAAGTAGCGAAGAAATGTGATTATTTCATTGAAAAGTCTGGTATTTGGGAAAGAATGGAAAGAAGGAGAAATAATAATGTTGTACCATATAACGAAAGCGGAATATTATAGACAGGACGGGGCCCCTGTATTGTCGTTACTAAAAGCTAAAGAAGCAGAACAATTTGCCATTAAATAAATGGACCACTGAATTACCAATTACAATGTGTTTTATTTTGTTCGATGATATAGAAAACTGTATTTCATCAGCTGTTCAAAACGAGGACATCGCAAATGATGTTTTAAACGCTAAGCGACGACAAAGACGGGAAAATCTCATGGACGCCTTAATAATTGTCACAGGAAGGCAAAGTTGACACTTTTTGATATTGAAGTCATCATTACATATTGTAGTAATGCAATATTTAAATTGTGTGTTTTGGAGTCAATGGAGGAATGATCGTGTATTATCAACAAGTCTGTAAATGATATAATGCTATTTTATTGACGCTTACATATAGTTGCTCATTTTGCATGAACCAAATAACAATATAACAAATCCAATAGCCAAATCTATCACACTCCATTAACGATCAATTGAGTTGATGAATAATTTTAAAATATATAACCAAAAGATGGCCAATTACTGGTGTTAGAAATACAGCAAATAAGTTACACTATATATTTAATTTATAATATGCACCGCACGATACGTGCTCCTTCTGCTCTTTCAAACAAATGAAAGCCGGTTTCTGCTTTTGAGAAAACCCCGACTTATCATTTTGTTTATCAAAAGTTTTTTTGAAAAGTAAGCTCGTTATTAAAAACATTGTCATCGCCATATGCTATCCTTTTTACGCTTATTGTAATCGATAAGAAAGATGGTTACATTTACTCTGTGTTATTGTTAGATCCATCCACCTGAAAGCAAAGGTCGGTACGGACATACCCCTTCCCCTGACTACATTTAATATTTTGTGACCACTTGTGCTAGTGCGGGGACCACATTTCACACTTCTATTGACAACATGTTATCTGCCCTTGCACATTTCTTTTCAGCATTTTCTCCACTGCTGGTCCCGTATATTGCAACTTTGTAACCATACCTGCATTCTAGACAAAAAATAATCTAGTAATAAATTCAGATTTGCGCTGACATCTCTACACGTATTTATGTGTGCACAACAAAATCAAACAGTTATAATCCCCTAAATCTGACTGCTGGGTACATTTTGAACCTGTATTTTCACAAAAAATATCAGAAAAGCTGTTTTGTTTCCTTCCAGACCTCTACTCAATGTAACTGTTACCAAATTAGCTATTTTGAATACAAAATAATGTCTAATGTGAACTCGGGGACACACAGAAACATCGTTATCTGTGCTATATTTAGGTATGAGACGCCTAAATACATTTCCATAGACTTACATTATAAGGGTTTCTTCCGGTGCGACTACCCAAAATCTCACCGACTGCTGAAATGAACTTTATTTTGTAGAATCATCCTAGTCCCACATAAAAATAACAAAATTTATATATGTGATCCAAAACTTTATGCCAGTAATTTGGAGCTCAATGACACCACCCCTATATTTGTGGCAGTTTTAGTGGTCACCGACCAAATATGTCAGTATTTTCAAATACCAAATATTTTGATTATAATTTATATCCAGATTTTTCTCTTCATATTTCATTTGTGATCTATCATGCAGCGATTATTTCAAACTAATTTTTCTTGTATGCATCCACTTAGTTTCAGCCAATCAGCAATCAAACACATAGTGTAGGTCTGCATGTTCCCTAGACAAAATAACCTGCTTCCGGTTTTCACCGATTTAGGCGTCTCATACCATTTGTCAATGAAAACCAGGCTGATGTAGGCTTTAGAGAACCAAGTTTTATTAATGTCGCCAGTACTGGTCCAACGCTGCTACAACACCACTGATGGATGTTACCAGTACCATTTCAAATGAGCCAAATGTTACAGTCAAAACATCATTAGGTAGTCCTCATGCAGAAAACATCTTCCCTTTAAAACATACAAATGACAGTACAAAAATACCAGCCTCAAAGCGGTTAGCCCAAATAACAAATGACCCTAAAACATACAGGGAGGAAAATAAAAATAAAAACACTGCAAGTAAAACCAGGAGAGATGTTTCCCTCATGCAAGAGTTTTTATGCCTGTAAAGTGAAAACGATGCGGTACATGAAATTCAAGCACAGAAACTGAATGTTTATCTCTAGGAGTTTGTCATAAGAGTCCGTCAAAAAAATGGGGAATAATATGAACCCAGTACTATCCGTGGGATGATTTCCAGTCTCGACAGGTAAAGTTTATTAAACGTACAATTTGAGCTTAAAGCAACATGTACATTTCAATAAAAGAATCACTGTATCCTTGATATAATCCTTTAACTGCTGAGCACAAAGCGTTATATTCAGTCATCATGATTTTCATACCCAAACCAGTTCGTACTTTTCCCGGAATCGTTCACATTTTACCAAGGCCATAACAAATTGATTTGTTGGCCATCGGATATTCTGTTAAAAATCTGGAGCGGGCAAGAGAATTTAAACATATTGGAAAATATTATTTGGTCCATGAAATTTCCTCCAAGCGAAAAATAACTGGTAATTAAGTAATGTGCAGAATATTACTATGCTCTAAACGTTTAACCTTAGCATCTGAAACAAAATACAACTAGAAGCAGGAAGTTAAAAAAAAAATTTGCAAATACATCAGCGTATTTTGAAATTGAGTTAGTTATTTGGGTGTGTGGGGGGGAAAGAAATTAAAGTGAACAAATCCGATGACCAATTCATTAATTTGGTATGGCCTTAAATTCGAGATATTTTCCAAATGTGAATGGCTTTTTCCGAATTCTTGCAGTTTTCCCGATTTCCTGGTTAAAAGGGACCTGTTGAGTATCTCCGTCCTGAAAAATTTAAGTATTTTATATAAAAACCTGTGTTAACAAGCATTTGATAATGAATCACTAAGGCCAAAAGAAATGAATCAGTTATCCTTCAGACTTTTTTCCATATTAATTTAAAAATTATCATAGCAAGCAAGAAAAAAAGTACTCAATATGACTGTTTTCCGTGATTCAAAAGTGATAAAAAGTATCAAATTATATGTAAAAATCCTTCATTTTTCCGCAGAATAATGCATGTGATCTTGAATAACAAATTTGCTAAATTACCTTTTTACTAATCACTATTTACAAATAACTTATTTACTAATTATATCACTACCCTTATGTACTTGCAAGAACACGAGTACCCAACGACTGTTGCTAAAGGTAGCGAGTTTGCCCTTACAATGGCAACTTTCAGCTGTAAAAGTAAAAACCTTAAAAGGCAAGGTTAAGGTAATAAAGACCACGCCGCTCACCTCCTCTCTGAAGCACAAGTGGATCAACTGTATGAGCACGGTCAATTTGGAAGTCGGGATCCCAACAGCCTGATAAATACCTTATGGTATAATAACATCACGCACTTTGGCATTCGTGGAGGCGGAACTGAGCACAGGCATGGCTTTTTATGTACACATCAGAAAGAATATACAATTTTTAGCATCAGAAAATAATTTTGAAAATAAATACGCTATATCTTTTGTAGGATTGTATATCATTAACTGGTATGCAAGGTTCAATTAGTATCAGCATTGTCGAAATAGTTGTATTGCTTCAAATCAGCATTGGTATCTTATTGCTACTATTTCTACTGTCAATTAAAACGCATAATTTTTTTATGCAAGACTCGTGTAGACAATGCCGGTAATAGACAATTTCGGTAATATCAGTCAAGCACAATTTTTTTTCTGTAATGTAAAATAGATTTTTCTCAATCTGTTTAGACAGCTGATGTGCGGAGATATCAAACTAGGTTTTGATGACGATTTTCAATGCGAATACCTGGAGTACAATGAAAGGAAGACTCAAACAAGAACAGGCGCCAACCCAACAAGCATACGTCTGCAAAAACCAAGGATGTATGCTATAGGAACAGACAGATGTCCAGTCAAAATGTATAAAGCGTATGCAAATCACATACCAGCAAATTTCTCCGGTAAATAATTTTATTTATGCCTTTTAAAGTTATTTATTAATTTTGTAAAATTTTAGCTGTTGCACCTGCTTCGGGACAATATAGAAACCAAAGTGATTTAGTTTTTTTGTAAGACCATTTTATGCGCTGATTTTTTTCTAACCTTCTGCATCAACGAATGCAGAAACTGCCTGACCAAAATTATCTTGCAGCCTCCAATTCAATTACAGTACACTAGAAAATACCGGGAATTTACCACACATCCCAGTATGGAATTTGATTCGAAATGGTGAGAAAATGTGTTAACGGCTAGGTAGCTGTAAGTGAAAGGCCCCGTGTTCGACTCCAAGTCCGGCTCCAAATTTTTCTCACCCTGTGACAAACTCGTCTTAGACTCTTACTGAATTTTTGGTTTTTAATAATTAAAAAAGTAAACTTATTACATGTTTTATGCGCTGATTATCAGGACTAGTGATGAACATCCTTTCTACCTTGCTGCTGTCACACACACAAACCAACCATCAGAGTTGGATCAGTGGTTTCTTCGTGGAGCTATTGGCAGAAACAAAATTGATACGCTGCTGAAAATGGCAGCACAGAAAGCCAAACTGCCTGGACTTCAACGAGGGAAGCGGATTTCCAACACAAGCGCTAGGAAACGCACCTGTCAGAAGATGCTGCAGAATAGAGTTCCTGACAACCAAGCAGTTCTCATTACTGGCCACAAAAATGCCAGCTCCTTTAATAATTACAGGGTCCTTTCAAATGTTCAACAAAAGTCAATATCTGATATTTTATCATCCTCGAGTTCAGCCACTACTAATGAGTGCCACAGGAATCCACAAGGTCCAGTTTCTGTCTCCCAAACTCAAAACAATGTTGCAAACCAATCGGCTTACCACGTGTCTGTGCCATCAAATTCCGCATTGTGTTTGTTCTCAAACAGCACAATAACCGGCGGTTCATTCCAGATCACAATTAATAATGCAACACCCGGTACAAATTAACATTTACCGAAAGTTCAATTCATGATAACACATGCAAACTGTTTTGTTGACTGAATTTTCTTTTGAATTTTTCCACCTTCTTGTTGTTGTCTCGCCGCTGTTGATCAATATAATGACGATATGTAGGCCACGGCTGGATTCAATGTTTGTTAATGAACTTCATCTGCTCATTGAGTTGTGTAAACATTTGGACTCTGTTACATTATTGCCAGTGTTTAATCCAAGCTGATTCGCTACCTGTATTTATACTGCTGATAAGCAACGCCCACTGACCATTATATGAACTCACATTGATTTCTATCTGTGGGTCACTTTTCTTCCACAATAAATCTAGTAAACATGAACGCTCACTTGCTCTTTCTCATTAAACCCATAACATCAAAACAGACTCAGTAATAAAAACTGAGAAAAAATTAACTGAGTCGCATGCCTTTATTATCATTTTAAAGTTAAACAATCTTACAATCTCAGTTAACCTCGGTTTTTCCTATTCCCCCGCTGACCCTCATGTTGGGAAAAATCCAGTATTCCATTCAACTCGATGTAAGATACATACAAGTTATAGCATTCCAAAAGTTCCTTCTAGGGCACATCTTTCTATAGATATTATTGAAGTGCAAAATGCTACAGTCTAAGCAAATTAAGGTATTGGTATTTGATTGATAACGTCTACTTTTCTTTAATACTCCACACACCTGTTACTACGTCACGCTACGCTACAGCAACTCTCCGACATCTGCTTTGGTCACATGATAAGTTCGTGCCAATACTTCCAGCTCAATATTAGCATATTTCTACGCAATGCAAACGATATTTAAATTCAGCTATTTGTCAAACTAGTAATACAATTTCTGCAAGTTCAACATGCAATAGCTTACCAAGTGAAGTTACTGCAATATAAAGGGAAGTAACCTCAGTAACGTAAACATATACCGTGTACGAAAAAAAAACGGCTATTGGTTATTAGTTGGTTTCATCCAATCGGCAGAACGCATTTTCAATATCACAACGTTTAACTTATAACGGAAACACCCCGAAAAACGGCTTACGTGATCCATTGTTCAGTGAAGTGTGTCTGTACAATTCAAACTGTTTCTTCCTTGGAAGGAACAATAATCTAGAATAAAACAAAAACAGGATTTTAATATTTAGTTTAACTGATAGGATTTTGCACGTACACACAAGTTGTTTCTTTTTGTAGAAATACTACTTTCGTTTTATAAAAAAACCCAGGTTATTTATAGTTCAATAGTTTTATTAAGAAGGGAATTAAAACTGTTATTGATTTTTAAGACATTAAAGCAGTGGTATTTGTGTGTATTTATATGTAATTTAAATCCCAAACTGGCTTGCAGTTGCGAAAGTATAAATATATGTTTGTATTTCAATGAGAAGATTAAAATCCAAGGATCACATTGATTTTACAGATTTATCAAAATAAATTTACTTATAGGATAATGATTTAATTATGCTCTACATCAATTCTCTAAAACAATGTTTACATATGATTTCTTTCGTGTTCAAGTCATTTCTTTATGAAAAAGAGTTGCCAGAGAGCCTTTCTTTTTTTTGCAATATCGTTGAAAAATACTGTGACATTATTCTAACATCTTCATTGATAAAAAAGTATGGTAAACAATGATTTTGGTACAAATAAAGATGATTTCCGTCGGTAAGACATCCTTCTTGGTTAAATAAGAGCTTCTTGTATTTGTAATCCTGGGACTTAAATGAAATAGCGTGCTAAACACTTCGTGTAAAATAATGTTACACACACACTATGTAAGGCAGTAAAGATTTGAATATCTATATCTATATCTATATTGCACTAAAGGAATAATTGTTAGGTCTTTACAGTTGTTGCGGATACGTATTCGCCGATATGTATGAAATTCATTATAAAGCACGATAATTGTATATTTTATTTTCAATCTCTCTTTTTTCCCCCTCTTCCCTGTCTATGCATGTATCTCTCTCATTGAATACACCAGTATTATCAACATGGCATCAATCCGTCTACAGTTCTTAAAAGTCAATTTTAGAAATATATTGAATGTATTTCTGTTTAACTGATTGCAGATTCTGATTTAAACACAGAAAACAGTTAAAGAAAAAGCACATTGTAATGGGAGGTGAACAGTCAAGACTTGAGAAAGACAAAACAAAAACTGCAATAAGCGATATTCTAACGTTACTTGAGGCTGAAGTTAAGACATGGGACCATAATGTAAAATACCTCCAAGCATATTTGAGAAAAGGGGATGATGATTGGATACCTGCATATCTCTCAAGTCAGATTGATGACACAGAAGTCAGATGGAATCACATCAAAGCTCCATATATGCAAGTATGCTAACAATAACAGAAGGAAATGTCTAAAACCTTAAAAAGAAAGGACAAATAGTCTTGTCTGTATATTTTTTATCATCATCATTTCTTGTACAACCGGAGGGGGGAAGGCTGATTTAGAATCAGTACTGTCAGTATGAATACTGCTGGTTATGTAGACCAAGTAAAAATCTGAAAATGTAGTACTTGTTGAAAATGATATAAACGATACATTGTAAAAGGCTCTAAACGGAACACTAAATTATATACAGTGTAGTACTTTTCTTAAACTTTTTTTATGATTTTCTAAATGTTCTACAGAAAGTGTTGCCTGGCTATAACATGTTTGGTTTAGGTAATTTTCTTTACAGCAAAACGTGGCCCCAGAAAACAAATCTGGATCTGAAATGGATGACACTATAAGCATATTGAAGAAGAATATGGCAGAAAAAGGAGCATCTGAAAGACAGAAGTCAGAAATGAAACAAACATTAAACGTGCAATCCTCAGAAATCACACAATTGAAGAAACAATTACAGGATCTTCTTAAAGAAAATGATGAACTCCAGCGCATGTTCATTGATAACCTTAAAATGTATTTTTTTAAAGATTTTGTATTTACGCCACGTTTTTAGTTAAACAGTATAAATTATACCACATAATAAGAATATTATACAATGTACTAGTACATTCTGTTGTTATCACATGTTCTTTTGCTGTTTCAGAAAACTTTTAGTTAATGCGCGTATATTGACTTTATGTTATTGTTCTATCAACACAAACAATAACATTAGAATCGCTAGATCATCAGGTCCTGAAGACCTCTCAGTATGTATGAAATATTGCCTTGTATTATATTGCGTTTACACTATCGCAATGTAAGCTAAATCATATCGTTTTAGATTAACGACGGAGAAAGAAGTCGGCGAGAAGCAGAGAAAAGACGCTGAGGAAAAGTGCAAGATAGAGAACTTGAAAATGCGTGAACAGGGCGACTTTCTGATGGCCGAAAATCAAAGTTTAGAGACCTGTGTTAAAAACCTTTATAAAGAAAAGGAAGCCTTATTGTTACGGTACATATAGAGATAGAAATTGTTTTCACTTCAATTATCATCTAAAGGTGAGAGGTGCGTATTATTTTATTAATAGAAATATATATATAATAAGCTATATGTTCTTTCCAACGATGGTCTGCTGTTTATTCTTAATTTTTAATTTTCTATCATTTGTGTGTTGTTATTCGGTGTTGAGATTGGCTTTATATTGCCTTTTTGTAATGGTACTATCAACACAAACAATAACATTCGAATCGTTTAGATCAGCACCTCCTGAGAGCCTCTCAGTATGTATAAAATATTGCCTTGTAATATATTGCGTATAGATTGTGGTGATGTAAACTATAACATATCGTTTAAGATTAACGACAGAGAAAGAAGTCGGCGAGAAGCAGAGAAAAGACTCTGGAGAAAAATTCAAGATAGAGAAGATGAAAATGCGTGAACAGGGCGACTTTCTGATGGCCGAAAATCAAAGTTTGAAGACCTGTGTTAAAAACCTTCATAAGGAAAAGGAAGCCTTATTGTTACGGTACATATAGAAATAGAACTTCTTTTCACTTCAATTATCATCTAAAGGTGAGAGGTGCGTATTTATTTTATTAATAGAAATATATATATAATAAGCTATATGTTGGTTCCAACGATGGTCTGCTGTTTATTCTAAATTTTTAATTTGCTATCATTTGTGTGTTGTTATTCGGTGTTGAGATTGGCTCTATATTGCCTTTTTGTAATGGTACTATCAACACAAACAATAACATTCGAATCGTTTAGATCAGCAGCTCCTGAGAGCCTTTCAGTATGTATAAAATATTGCCTTGTATTATATTGCGTAAACATTGTGGTGATGTAAACTGTAACATATCGTTTAAGATTAACGACAGAGAAAGAAGTCTGCGAGATGCAAAGAAAAGACGCTGAAGAAATATTAAAGACAGAGAAGATGAAAATGCGTGAACAGGGCGACTTTCTGATGGCCGAAAATCAAAGTTTGGAGACCTGTGTTAAAGAACTTGATAAGGAAAAGGAAGCCTTATTGTTACGGTACATATAGAGATAGAAATTGTTTTTACTTCAATTATCATCTACGGGTGAGAGATAGAAATTCTTTTTACTTCAATTATCATCTACGGGTGAGAAGATGAAGAGAAGATGAAAATGCGTGATGGCCGAAAATCAAAGTTTGGAGACCTGGGTAAAAAACATTGATAAGGAAAAGGAAGCCTTATTGTTACGGTACATATAGAGATAGAAATTCTTTTCACTTCAATTATCATCTAAAGGTGAGAGGTGCGTATTTATTTCATTAATAGAAATATAAATATTATAAGCTATATATTATTTCCAACGATGGTCTGCTGTTTATTCTTAATTTTTAATTTGCTATCATTTGTGTGTTGCTATTCGGTGTTGAGATTGGCTCTATATTGCCTTTTTGTAATGGTACTATCAACACAAACAATAACATTCGAATCGTTTAGATCAGCAGCTCCTGAGAGCCTCTCAGTATGTATAAAATATTGCCTTGTATTATATTGCGTATAGATTGTCGTGATGTAAACTATAACATATCGTTTAAGATTAACGACAGAGAAAGAAGTCTGCGAGATGCAGAGAAAAGACGCTGAAGAAAAATTCAAGATAGAGAAGATGAAAATGTGTGAACAGGGCGACTTTCTGATGGCCGAAAATCAAAGTTTGGAGACCTGGGTAAAAAAACTTGATAAGGAAAAGGAAGCCTTATTGTTACGGTACATATAGAGATAGAAATTGTTTTCACTTCAATTATCATCTAAAGGTGAGAGGTGCGTATTTATTTTATTAATAGAAATATATATATAATAAGCTATAATTATGTTCTTTCCAACGATGGTCTGCTGTTTATTCTTAATTTTTAATTTGCTATCATTTGTGTGTTGTTATTCGGTGTTGAGATTGGCTTTATATTGCTTTTTTTGTAATGGTACTATCAACACAAACAATAACATTCGAATCGTTTAGATCAGCAGCTCCTGAGAGCCTCTCAGTATGTATAAAATATTGCCTTGTATTATATTGCGTTTACATTGTGGTGATGTAAACTATAACATATCGTTTAAGATTAACGACAGAGAAAGAAGTCGGCGAGAAGCAGAGAAAAGACTCTGGAGAAAAATTCAAGATAGAGAAGATGAAAATGCGTGAACAGGGCGACTTTCTGATGGCCGAAAATCAAAGTTTGGAGACCTGTGTTAAAAACCTTCATAAAGAAAAGGAAGCCTTATTGTTACGGTACATATAGAGATAGAAATTGTTTTCACTTCAATTATCATCTAAAGGTGAGAGGTGCGTATTGATTTCATTAATAGAAATATAAATATAATAAACTATATGTTGGTTCGAACGATGGTCTGCTGTTTATTCTTAATTTTTAATTTGCTATCATTTGTGTGTTGTTATTCGGTGTTGAGATTGGCTCTATATTGCCTTTTTGTAATGGTACTATCAACACAAACAATAACATTCGAATCGTTTAGATCAGCAGCTCCTGAGAGCCTCTCAGTATGTATAAAATATTGCCTTGTATTATATTGCGTATAGATTGTCGTGATGTAAACTATAACATATCGTTTAAGATTAACGACAGAGAAAGAAGTCTGCAAGATGCAGAGAAAAGACGCTGAAGAAATATTCAAGATAGAGAAGATGAAAATGCGTGAACAGGGCGACTTTCAGATGGCCGAAAATCAAAGTCTGGAGACCTGGGTAAAAAAACTTGATAAGGAAAAGGAAGCCTTATTGTTACGGTACATATAGAGATAGAAATTGTTTTCACTTCAATTATCATCTAAAGGTGAGAGGTGCGTATTTATTTTATTAATAGAAATATATATATAATAAGCTATATGTTCTTTCCAACGATGGTCTGCTGTTTATTCTTAATTTTTAATTTGCTATCATTTGTGTGTTGTTATTCGGTGTTGAGATTGGCTTTATATTGCTTTTTTTGTAATGGTACTATCAACACAAACAATAACATTAGAATCGTTTAGATCAGCAACTCCTGAAAGCCTCTCAGTATGTATGAAATATTGCATTGTATTATATTGCGTTAACATTGTCGCGATATGTAAACATAAACATATCGTTTTAGATTAACAACAGAGAAAGAAGTCTGTGAGAAACAGAGAAAAGACACTGAAGACAAATTCAAGATAGAGAACTTGAAAATGCGTGAACAGGGCGAAGTTCTGATAGCTGAAATTCAATTTGTTAAAAAACGTGATAAGGAAAAGGAAGCCTTATTGTTACGGTACATATAGAGATAGAAATTCTTTTCACTTCAATTATCATCTAAAGGTGAGAGGTGCGTATTTAATTTATTAATAGAAATATAAATATAATAAGCTATATGTTGGTTCCAACGATGGTCAGCTGTTTATTCTTAATTTTTAATTTGCTATCATTCGTGTGTTGTTATTCAATGTTGAGATTGGCTTTATATTGCCTTTTTGTAATGATACTATCAACACAAACAATAACATTCGAATCGTTTAGATCAGCAACTCCTGAAAGCCTCTCAGTATGTATGAAATATTGCCTTGTATTGTACTGCGTTTACATTGTCGCGATGTAAACTATAACATATCGTTTAAGATTAACGACAGAGAAAGAAGTATGTGAGAAACAGAGAAAAGACACTGAAGAAAAATTCAAGATAGAGAACTTGAAAATGCGTGAACAGGGTGACTTTCTGATGGCTGAAATTCAATTTTTGTACACCTGTGTAAAAGAACTTGATAAGGAAAAGGAAGCCTTATTGTTACGGTACATATAGAGATAGAAATTCTTTTCACTTTAATTATCATCTAAAGGTGAGAGGTGCGTATTTATTTTATTAATAGAATAAAAATATAATAAGCTATATGTTGGTTCAAACGATGGTCTGCTGTTTATTTTTAATTTCTAATTTGCTATCATTCGTGTGTTGTTATTCGGTGTTGAGATTGGCTTTATATTGCCTTTTTGTAATGATACTATCAACACAAACAATTACATTAGAATCGTTTAGATCAGCAACTCCTGAAAGCCTCTCAGTATGTATGAAATATTGCCTTGTATTATATTGCGTTTACATTGTCGCGATGTAAACTATAACATATCGTTTAAGATTAACGACAGAGAAAGAAGTATGTGAGAAACAGAGAAAAGACACTGAAGAAAAATTCAAGATAGAGAACTTGAAAATGCGTGAACAGGGCGAAGTTCTGATGGCTGAAAATCAAATTTTGGAGACCTGTGTAAAAGAACTTGATAAGGAAAAGGAAACCTTATTGTTACGGTACATATAGAGATAGAAATTCTTTTCACTTCAATTATTCTCTTAAGGTGAGAGGTGCATATTTATTATATCCCCCGAACACAAAGTATAAGATGAGTATACTGGACTCAGCTTGTCTGTCTGTCCGTCCGTCCGTCTGTCCGACTGTCTGTAGACTTAATCTTATGGACACTAAATCTCCAAAAGCCCTGGTCAGAATTTAATTATGCCTAGTTGTGCATGGTCGATGTTTCGGGTCTCTTGGTCAAATTTAAGGGTCACAGGGGCTCGAGATAGTACAATCTTGAGGACGCTAAATCTCCTAAACACCTGGTCCATGTTTCGGGTGACTAGGTCAAAGGTCACAGGGCATTGAGATATTAAAATCTTGTGCGCTTTTAATCTCCGACACCCCTTGTCAGAATTTAATCATACTTCAAAGGAGCCTCAAGTTGTGCAGTACCAATAATTAAAGCATCAAATATTACATAAATTTTATAAACTGTGTCAGTGGGGTGTTCGGTGTGGGGGGGGGGGGGTATTCATCACCTTTAGTAATAGCTCTAGTTTTATTAATAGAAATATAAATATATTAAGCTATATGTTGGTTCCAACGATGGTCTTTTTATTCTTAATGTTTAATTTGATATCATTTGTATGTTGTTATTCAGTGTTGAGATTGGCTTTGATAATTATTGCTTTGTTTTGACATTATGTATCAAGGCTCAGTAAAATTGGCGGAGACAAGCTTGTTGCCACAACTCCCGCAATAGCCGATCTAAGTGACCCTAATCGACCAACAAAACTTGGAGAAGTGTACAGTGAGTTATATGATAATGAATGGACAGATGCTTTTGAAGCTTTAAAGGATGCAGGTCATACAGAAGAATCAGCCATTGAAACGTTACGTTTGTCATTAGAGGTAAATGATTTACGTTATCGGATTTTCATGACAAATATGCTGTATCATTTAACGAATTATAGTCCTTGTCTAAATACTATATTTGAATATAAACGTATAGAGCATACAAAAAGTAGCCGCATATGGTCATACCGTTTTCACATTAGTGATTATAAGCGCGCTCAAAATTCTTACCATGATTTTATTATAAATTAGGCTCATAATGAAATACAGGTATTTTACGTCTTTTTAAATGGCACAGGTCGTGATTAAAAATCAATTGTTGAAATCATGTAGAAGCTAGAGAACAGATGTGTGTTACAATGTATGGTTTTGAGATCAGTTGCAATTCTTACATTGTATGTTGTTGCATTCCCAACATGATCAGGTATCATGGTTGAAACGTAACATTAACGTAACATTAACAAGGTCTGAAACAATCAAATTTCCCATGCAAATGAGGTATCAAGTAAAACACTAACCTATTCACGCAATTACTTAATTCGAACGATTATTGCTTTTGGTCATTTTCCGTGCCACGAAATGTGCACTATCGTATGATATCAAGCACACATAACATTGCGTGTCAGTGCTTAGTGGTACAGATTAGTACATGCAGTATATGCCGTTTTGAACATGCTCGGAGAAAAATAACAAAAGACGTATCGTCGGAAACTGATTAAAATCTAACAATGAACCAATTGGAAATAGGCCTTTAATAATCATCCTGGTTAATAAACGCTGCTATATTACAAACATGTTTCATCTCAGTTTGTCTATTCCGGAATAAGTCTTTTTTTAAGTTACCATATGTTTGGTATGATATTTTAAATGTCATTCATGCTAGCTGTGATATCACAACCTTATTGTAATATTTATAAGCTATCTGTGAAAAAATGAACTTCCTCCAGGTAGATTTATGTTTCATTTAACTACGTTTCTATATTTGACACTGAAGTAATTTATGCAACTATGCAACTGGTGTTTGTCACTAATATATAACTGTATATGTGTTTTTTAACCTGAATATAACATCAATCAGTCAATCAATCAATCAGTCAGTCAGTCCATCCATCCATCCATCCATCCATCCATCCATCCATCCATCCATTAATCAATCAATCAACTTACAAATTGTTCTAGTTATAAAGATAAAAACGGTGTAATATATCAAAAGTGATATATGCTATTGCTTTCGTCATTATTCAACGTGGTACATCAGTAGCGTGTATGTTATTGTATAGTCTTGGCTTTTTAAGTTACTTTTAAATAAGAAACAAATTGTGCAAATATACGTTTACATTTGGAGACAGAAACTTTAAATGAAATAAGCTTATGAGAATACCGTATTTAGTAACTAAAGACGCTTATTGTTCTCTGAGAAACGGGATGAAATTGACATCTTATCATCCCTCTGACAATTTTGTGCTATCCTTCCGCTGCTCTGTCCGTCCTCCGTTGAGTAATTGAGTCTGCATTATTTAATATAAACAAAGTTCACTATCATAATTATATCCCCTAAGACATGGATTTAAATATTTGAACAAAACCGTAAAGAATGGTTCATCTAATGATTCTCAAGCAATACGTTTTAAATAAATATTATAAGTTGAAAAGTAGGTGCCCTCTTGGAATTTTACTCATTTCTCTATATAAAACATACATGCATATTGGAAAATTGCATTACAATCTTATCTTAAGACAACAATGGCCTGTTCAATTTTGATTATTGAACATAAAATACTCTGCTGAAAGATAAATGATCCCTTTAATTTTGTTTACATCACATGTTTCGGTTCTTATGACTATTGCATTATGAAAAACTCTCCTTTTTGCAATTTTCTCTTTTGGTTTCATTTGACATGACTTCAAAATATTACTTGACTTGTTAAAGTATTAACGCGGCAAAGTTAAAACAAAGCAGGTATTTGTAGATAATATCATAGAAACTACATTATTGACTTTTTAAAATTATTTTTTTAATATTTTTTAAATATTTTTTTATTTACTTCTATATAACCTAGAACTGTCAATATAAAATATTGTTTCAGGATTCTGTAAAGTTTTGTGAAAATACAGTCGACAAATATTGTGAAAAGGCGTCTGATGCCATGAATCTGATATTTCATGAGTACGTTCATTCAGAGGAGGTAATAAGGAGATTTCTTAAATTTTGTTTTACTTGAATGCTGACAGAAGCGATTGTGTGTAAATCTACCGACAAGAAATAAACGGCTAAGTAAGGAGTTATTATAGTAATTAATTTAATTTGGACAAATTTATGTAACTGGTAATCAACATTTTTATCTCTTTACAATGCATGCATTATACTGTATCAGGCTGTATACGGTAGTGGAAACTATCAATGAGGAAACAAAAGTAGGAAAATGAGTTTCAAGTTCATCAGAAGTAAGGCAAGATAACTGTGATGGCCTTATATCGCTCATCTGAGTACACAATCTACTTATGTGTATATCACCAAATTATTACCCAATGTGACTGAAAGTCAACATTAAACTATATACATTTGTATCATAAACACAAACATTTTGTTTGACCGTGACAAGGCAAACATTTCGACTAATTCCATTACGATTAGCTATAAAGTATTAACAAGGGTTTCCTTCGATACGAATTGATGACCTTGTTTTTAAATCCAGGTGATCCACATTCATTCGGAATATAGCACAATCTAACAATATGCCATGACTGTTAACAAGGTTTAGTTTGATTTGTTCTAATGAAGTTTTGACGCGACATGAACCAGTTTCAAATTCGACCTAGAAAGCATTTGGAGACAATTTTCATGAAGATTGGATATTAAAGGAAATTATAATGTGACCTCTATAGTGTTAACAAGTTTGTTTTCTTTGTTTTGACTGAGTTACCAAGTTATTGAATCCAGGTGACCCAGACTCAAAACGGACATAGAAATCATTTGGCACAACATGTTGACCAGTTAACATGAAGATTCGATATAACGTGTTGATCCTAGAATATTTACACGGTTTCTCTTTGATTTGGCTGTTTGACCTAGTTTGAACCCGAGGTAACCCAGACTGTAACTCGACCTAGAAATCATTGAGACAAAGCTTCTGACCATGAGGATTAGGTAAAGGTAATATATGTGGTGCATAGAATGTTAACAATGTTTTTCTATAAAAACAATACCTGTCGACCTAGTTGCTAATCCAAAGTAACCCATGTTCAAACTCGATCTAAATTGTATCAAGAGAGCCATTCTTAACAAATTTCATGCTGTTCTAGTGAGAAATGCTGTGAGCTAGATTTTATATCAGCCGACCCATAGTCATATTTAACCTCGTTTACTCTCATAGTTGTTCAAATAATTCCGTTCAGTGCAGAAGTCTGGATGCCATGGTAACAGAAAGGCTTAAAAAAATGTCTTCTGAAACCACAAGGACAGGAATGTTCCTTGCATAGGATTATTACAGATATTCTGGTGCAGGCGAAAGCTTCACTTCAAGTGGTAATTGCTATTTGGCATGTGGCACAAGATGGCCTTTACCAAGTTCAAATTAACCCCCGAGTCAAAATTGACCCTGCACGGGGGTCACTTGTTTTACATACGCTTATATAGGTATTTAGCATGTGGCATAACTTAGTGGACCTCTTCCAAGATTGTTCAATTTTGTCCCCAAGGTCAAAATTGACCCTTTCTGCTATTTATGACCTTGTATTATAGCAAATGGTAGCCAGGTGAGCGATAAAGGGCCATCTTGGCCCTCTTGATATGACTAGGTGGCCTAGTTTTAATGCGAGATGTCCCTTATTCAAATTCGATCTACAGTATTTAAAGTAGTTCTATCCAAGTTTTATGATGAATTATTGAAAAATCCATTCTTCATAGCTACATCTTTAGGCTAGAGCCTGTGCAATTACCTACTTTTCGCTTCCAATACATATTTTGAGTTTGATATTAACGATATTATTTCTGATTCAAATGTTTTAGGATTGTCGATACTCTTATTGAATATCTTTGCCTTTTTTTAGGAGTTTGCAAAAATTTGGTAAGAAAATGTACATAAAAAATTGAAGCTATTGATAATATATTAATATATTCTTTTCAGTTTAAGAAACTTAAGCCAAGGCTTACTGAGAAAGAGGAAAAAGGCGCCGACAATTTTGATATGGTAAATGATGATATGACTTTCAATTTTCCAACTCACAATTAAGCTGACATGTATTTAAGTATAAATAAGTGAACACCCGACTTAAAATTCAATAAACATTTATATAAATTCTTATCTAAGTCATTGTAGAAGGTATGCAACAAAAAAACCCCGACACTTTTATAGTTTACCAGATTTACTTTGTATTATGGTGAAACGCAAAATTGTGACACAAAACTTCTTGTTTAGTATGTCATGAAAAATCGACCGCCACTGCCGGGATTATATTTAAGAGTATAGTTTAAGATATATTAAACATGGTGTATTTAATGGATTGTATTGAGTAAGAACCGGATAGAGTTAATATATATATATAATATACAAACAATTGAGGCGGTCAGCTAAACAGAGTGACTGTTTGAACAAACTAAATTTGAATATTTCTGTAGGTCTTAATTTAAAGCAATTCAACATATTAGATTATTAGCTTTACCAGCCGCATATCAAACAAATAAAACTTAAATAAAACCAATAGTTCTTTAATCTGTAAAATATATCTAGTATACATGTCTCATTTAAAAGGTACCAGGAAGGAAAAGGCAGGCATCCGATAAAAGCTGTGAAACGAAAACAAGGGCCAAGGAGGCAATATGTACTATGATTGATATTGCAAGAAAGGTAACATAAAAATCAAAGTAATAAGAGCAATTTGTTGTCCTAGCTTTCGAATAACAAAATGCTTAAGACGAGGGTTTGATAACTGTGCCCTTTATTTTCCTTATATTGTCTAATGAATAAATGTACAAATAATTGAAGGATTGTCATATGGTATTAGTGTAAAAATGAAAAAAAAAAACATGTATGTCTTTTTTGATTTTACACACCCCTGATTAAATGAATTGAAGATAAGGCATGCTTTTTGAAATAAGTCTTAAAGGATAATGCGAACAGTTAATTTTCCAGAGGTCTTCATAACCACTACAATTATAATGATATTCGAAGAAAAAAAAGAGGCGAGAAAGTCATTGGTCCATTTAAATAAGCAACAAATCGGATTATAATATTTCTCTTGTTCTATTTTATAACAGTTTCCTTTCTTGTGACTAATGTTTATAGTATTCCGCAATAGAACACGACTTTTCTTGTTACAATTTGACATAGCATAGAAGTATATACTACATTTCAGGCTGAACTAACTAAATGATTTACATGTAATAATGCTTTAAACGTTAAATCTGTGAAGTCAAATAAAATCGTAAAATTATTACGGTTAACTGAATGTGCATTACTGGGCAAATCAATTTTAAATTTTTAAAACATGCTCGGCTGCCGCCAACACATTTTGTGACATTATTGTATGATCCTAGATATACAGTGATGGACCTTGGGATGTGTACCCAGCCATGGGGGTTACTTTCAATACTCCAAGTTTCTGTGCCTTATGACGGTATTTGAAATGGTTCCTTTGCAGTCCTGTCCTAATTCCAATAAAGTTTAATTTAAATTTTCATTCTTCCAAAAGGTTATGCACAAACAATTTTTTTTTATTATATTGTTTTTTTTAAAAACATTTTCAGATATATTTGAAGGGGAGTTTTGCAAAGAAGAGGCGTATTATAAATTCTAACATATGAATAATTTTACCGATTACTATCTTAGTTAGAATTCTGATAATAAGCAATCTTTTGACTTACTGACTTCACCTTTATGAATCTATTTATGTTATCCCCTCAACAAAATAAGTTTATGTATGCTGAAAGATTGCTTGATTTTTCCAGATGTTAATGAGTAACGAATCACTTCTTCAATTTTCAGGAATATGATGAAGCAAATTGGACAAGTGGTTGTATACGGGAACTTAAGCCCTACGTTCTGAAGTGTCTCAACATAGGGTGGATGCTGGTCGTACAATCTCCACCAATGGTGCTGCACAAATGCCCCAGTGATCAGGAGATAAAGTTTGATAAAAACTTATACAAAGAGTACACTTCTACCGGTCCTGTGGTCAGTTTCGTCGTTTGGCCGGCTCTGTTGCTTCATGAAAAGGGACCTGCTGTGTGTAAAGGTATAGCCGAAGGAAAGAAGCCGAATAAATAGAACCCTGATAGAAAAGAAACTAGATACAGTCATATGAAACATATTCAATACTAAATATCTCAGTCAATAGGTTTTCAAAAACAATCCTTCAAAGGTTCTTCTTCTTTTATGGGAATCACGTCTGCTTGTGAATCTGTAAATAGAGTGAATGAGTAAACGCGTTCGTTCGAAAAAAGTTTGTCAATGTGAGTGAATCATGAAATTCAAGAACAGTTTTAAAACGTGATCGTTTGAGCGCTCAAGGACATTGATTATGATAATATTGTGATAATTATTGTGAATAAGAATACCATGTAACTATTTTATGCTTAAAACTATTCTGCAGGTAGTTTTCACAGAGGACAGTGCGTAGCAAGACTTGAATATTTTAATTAAGTGATATATTCACTGAATTAAAAGTAAATTGTGTGTATATATTTGTACCAGCGGCATACTTTCCACTATTTTCAGGTTCATCCAAATCATTGCCCTTGTTTAAAACATATTATATGAATATGACAATCACTTTGTTCCTGCACTTTCGTTGAAATTATGATTTGAAATAAAATAATTTCATATTAATGAAATATTTTGTGACTATATAATGTAACTAACTATATGGGCCACAGTAATTGTTTATATGAAGCATTCCTTCATGTGGTACTTTGTACTTTGTATAATTATAATATGATATGTGTAATAAGTTATTAACTGGCAGTTATTTGCAATTTTGTTCCTTGAGAGTTCAGCAGAACAGCTGAAGAAAAACATGAACATAGTCGTTTAAGCGTTTGTAACTAAGAAACTGTGTTAACTGATTGTAGTCATTTCAACAATCATCGACACAATCAGTTAAACGCATTTACTCATAGACTGACTGGATTTTGTTAAGGTTAACTTGCATTTATAGACATATGTATTTGTTTCAGATGCATGCTCTTCAATATTTATATTGTTTCATCTTGAACAACTTGTTCCGCAATCGCAAACGATTTGCTGATGCAGTCTATATTTTACGTTTTGGATCATGAGCTAGTGTTCCGGTTTCCATAAGGAATGATAACTTTAAATGGATAGATAGATAAACCGATCAATTAAGGCATATGAATGTACAAAGATCATTACAGAACATGAAACGCTGGTAATGATCTTTATATAACGATAAAATGAATATTTGAGAATAATCAAAAGTAGGTTAAGAAAGGAAGTTCTGTTTTATGTATGTAAACCGACAAGCTTGCAGTGGACGATACTGTTATAATAAACAGATCCATTTCCGACAACTAATTGTCTTGTTCAATTAATATCTGTCAGGCAAACAGTCATTCGCGGTATTAAACTCATACATGTATTACTGTTACATGTCTTTAGCAGTTGAATATATGTGTCAGATTCGAATTGCATTGGTGCCAAATCTTAATACTTTCAAAAAAGCTGATTTGGTTCAAAAAAACAAAAATAATATCAAACAGGGAATGCCACGTACCAAAAACGCAGCCTCCCCAAAACGAGCCCCACAGCACCCAGAAGTGCACACACGCACGCACGCACGCACGCACGCACGCACACACACACACACACACACACTACCAACACACACTAGCATACAAAGCAAACACACGAGGACAAAACGAAGAATTAAAGGAACACAGTAAACCATAATTATAATGTTTTTTTCGGCATTTTTGTAAAACAAAAGTCCTTTCAGCTTTATTTGTCTTGATCTTCGTCCATTCCACACATTATATTATAATACATGTATTATATTTTGCCTAAAATGTATTATGATCTTACTTATGTTGAACTCCTTGTTTTATAATAGACGACTTATCTATGCCCGAGTTGCCAGTTCCTTCACTAAGTTGTTCAGCTTGCATACTTCAGCTGTGGAAAATTGAAATATGTAAAAGATCAGTCTTTTTTAAAGTAAAATTCAACATGTTTTGCTCAGATTCTGTTTGACACATAGAATTTATTAATTAAAAAATGTATGTGTATGACAATCATGTAATGAAAACTAATTGTCCTATGCTGGCATTAATTTAATAACATGTTAAACTACGCACTTGTTAAAGGCCAATTGTTGTGACTCAAATTGTTAACACAATAACATAGGTGCAAATAATTTGCATAATGAGACTTGCGACCAGCAATTGTTTGTCCCAGGTGTGATTTACATTGTTATCAAGCTGGAAGTACTAGACAGAGGGTCCGAGAGTTTTAGTTTCCGGTGTTTTAGGCATCATGATTCGAATAATATAAAACGCATAAGACATAAGTTCGGGACAAGACGACGAGTGTGTTTGAGCGATCCGAGTTCGAGTCGAATGACATTCGTCTTAAAGAGAAAATCAAGACTTTAGCGGGAATTGAGGGCGATATGAACAGAAGTTGTCACCAAAGTCTATACATTCACACCTAGCATCTTGCAATTTTTCCACTTTCACTTAATTTTTCTCCGAAATATAAAAGTATTATTTCTGTCATATGGAAGCGTCATTGCAAATCGTTACCAATCAATAGCACAAACATACCAACATAAGTAATGGCATAATGTAGTTGATTTTGATATTTCGATTTGGTTTTCTACCGGATATATGCTTACTGAACAATCTAAAACAACTGTGTACGTTTTACAATTCCAAAGTCAGCATACTCAGATAAGAACGGAATTATTTCACTACTTTGATCTTCAGTAATCTGAAAAAAGATTGCCAATGGTTTCAACTTTTCTTAAAATAATTCTGATCTTACTGGTTTCCTGAAACACATGTCTTGCAACATTAATGTTTCTGGAGATATCAGACAATGTTTGCTGTAAATCTTTCACTGTTGCATCTGGATAGATATTTTCGCTAGCCTGTGAGTACTCTACAACGGTCAAAAGCTTTTTTCACAATATTCTCCATTTTCTAAGGATCCACACACAATTCTTTGTATGAGTATGGTTCTTCGACGCAACGGGCCTTTTCACTCAGAATGCGCAATTCTTGACATGGTTTATGCTCTAACAGCATACATGAATTGTAGTCAACAATATTTCTCCTTTACGCTTATCAAGTTCAGATAAATAACCTTGACATCACTTCCACATTCCACAATTTGGGATTTCTCAATGGTTTTTGTATGTACATGTATATAGTGACAACTGAAACATAAATCACATCTTTGCAGTCTAAACATAAGCCGACTGCGTGTTACCTTTCTCAAAACAACACGGCTCAAGTTACTGATGTTTTTCATCATTTCATGTGTACACTGTCGCTCATGTTGGCTTTTGTTTTTCAAACAATACTGAACAAATTCAAAATTGGGATAGTATTATTTTAATGTAGATAATATAAATAAACGTGAATGAGGTTATAAACACGGTGTATGTATCATTTTCAGATCGTTTAACAGTAAACAGTTAATTCGATGATATCCGTGATGTCCTTCATATACATTGTATTAAGCATTCAGCTTGTTTTGATATGATAACTTCAGTAAACCGCTCAGAAATATGTCGTATCGAACTGTTTCAAAAAGGAATTAGAGCATATAATGTTATAGTTGTTTAATTCAACACATGGTAGCTTATAAACGCATTGCAAGATCTTTTAAGTATGCATGAGATAGGCATGGATATGCATGAGATAGGCATGGATATGCTTGAGATAGGCATGGATATGCATGAGATAGGCATGGATATGCATGAGATAGGAATGGATATGCTTGAGATAGGCATGGATATGCTTGAGATAGGCATGGATATGCTTGAGATAGGCATGGATATGCATGAGATAGGCATGGATATGCTTGAGATAGGAATGGATATGCATGAGATAGGCATGGATATGCTTTTCGCGAACCGTTTTATCAAGTATCAAAAGCAATATCGTTTCCTGCATAAGTTTTGTTTGTGATCGCATGTATTTGCGACTAAAAAGTATAATCAATTTTAACAATATGATGTTTGAGCCGATTTCGCGATTTAAACAAATCTGAAGAAGAGTACACTATCATTACGTATTCCAATGTTTAGATCGAACATGAATATTAGCACTAATCCACACACAGCTATAGATCCAATTCGATATTCGTATCTGTTTTAAATGCGATCGTCATTAATTTTCTTCTATATAAAATTGCGAAGCAGAAAACTATTACTTAAGTATTGTAGCATTGACTTAACCTGTCACATCGGTACCCGTTACGAATTCATTGATGCGTGAAATCCACATATAAACATGAACCGCACGCAAATAGCGAATTTTACCTATATTTATAGCCAGAACTAAATATCCAGTTTAACCCGCAAAGCAATAATTACTTCCCCTTACACAACAAATATGCCGATTATACACGATCGACCTCGCTTATTTTGTCACGAGTGTATGAGGAAGTAAATCTCTTCGTGTTGGTAAGTTTCGTTTCTCCTCAGATAAGTATATATATTTATATAAAACGATCATAACAACTGAAAATAAAATACTGAATTATACCGGTTTTGTACAATCAAAATTGAATTCATTTAAATGTGATATCATGACCGATTTAATTTTAAATGTTTACTTTCGATTTCAACTAGCTGTGTTCAATCTAGATTGTTTGTTCAGAGTTTATAGTAACATATTGTAAAATATTCGACGACACCAGTATTATAGTCTTTATTCAAATATAAATTTGTCGACTAATTTCTAAACTACTGCGCTAAAGATAACACATTCATTTTGTTAGATAATGTCAAAATAACATCATGAGTTGTTCATGTTGTATGTTTGCACAGCTATGATATACACGCATTTTGAATAATTGGAATCCACGGTCAAAATGTGCAAGAGCGATCCAATTCCAAATATTTTATTTTAGCATTTTATCTTATAGGAACTGATGCATTAACAGAACAATGGGGAATCTACTTAGTGAAGAGCAATCCCGTGGTAAACCTCCACTACACCGACCATTTTATTCTTACTCAACTTCTGAAATACTAAACATTTTAGACACAGAGTTTCATAAGACCATAACTGCTATTCAAAATCTGAAAAGAAGTAGAGACTTCAGCGATAATACAAGAGCATATATATGCCAGCTTATGAGGGACACAGAGGAACTTCTACATACCTTTAATTTGGAAATGGTAATAATTATATAGCTACTCAATATTTTGTCTATGAAATTTTGGAGTCTCGGTGTATTGCCGCTGTGACTAGGTTATACATTTGTTTTTGTTTTGTTTAACATTAAGGTGGGGAAACGACAAGGACAGCACGGTATTGTTGATAATCAACTTATGATACAGGAAATTCGCAAACTTAAGGAAGACAATAACACGCTCAAAGCATTAAACAAGAAACTTGAACACATGCTAAAGGAAAAAGGAATTGAAAAGTCATTAAGGTAAGGATATTTCCTTTTTACAAAATTATTGGTAAACAAAGTCAGTTGTGTACGAATAGAAAATTGCGGCATAAATTGGGCATATAAAATTGGTTTTCACATTTCTAATTTCCTTAAGTATGACAGACGTTATGATGAAAAGTGTGTTGACTGACTTACTAGTCCGTTAGACTTTTGCGGTATTGGTTTTCTGGGAGATTACTTCTCATATTATGATCTGATTTCGATGAAAGGTTAGGATCTTTGTAATTTATGTAAGAATGAGCATGAATTCCTATCTCATCTGGAACAGATAACACATTCGATTTGTAAAATATGTTTTGTGTATTTTACAATTAGTTGAATGGATAGTACGTTCAGGTAATATTAATTTCTATTTTAAACAACGAAGTTACGTTGGAACCACGTTCATAACTTATCAATAATGCACTCTGGTTGTAAATTAGCACAATATACAGTTGCATGGATCCAAATGTATAACATCCAACTGACTCCTCTCAGTTTCGTGATATTATAGTACATGTAACTACACAATTCTATTTACAGTCATATAGATATAATATCAATTTTTTAAATACAATTAACGTTGTTTGCAACGGGCACCAGATTCAGTCAACGAATTACATATCACAAATAAACGAAACTATTTTGTGCACTCTTAATCTGACGGCTTGCATTATTGCGACAGGTATAAGTAGCATCTAATAGTATATGGGAGACGTATTAAATATATGGAAATTGAACATATAAAAAGATAAAAAAAACACTGGCGCTTTAGGGTCACATGAAACTCGAAAACATCTGAGCCTGTGCACAATGAGGGAAACTATCACATCAAGCGAAGAATCTGTTATCATGGACCCGTCTAGTACAAATATTGAAACCTCTTTCCAACGCCGTCTCAGAATTAAGGGACGAAGAAATTGAAAAGAAAACACAAAA